>WAAG01067167.1:81992-96892 GCA_013390105.1 Tichodroma muraria
ATTTTCCTTTCCCCCCTCCAAATGTTTTTTTTTCTCTTTTTTTTTTTTTTTTTTTTAATATCCTAGTATCAGCTTTCAGCTTCTGTCACCATTAGAAATAGTTTTTCGTGAAGATTTGGGCTTCCCAAGGAGATATTCCCATCTCCTTTCCACTCAGCACTGTATGCGTTTTGTCTGTGGGCTCAGCTCTTGGCAGCATGCAGTGCTGGCATTGGATGTGGTGGTATCTTGTCTCCCAGAGAAGGCCTCAGTGAGGCTCTGCCTGGTTTGCCAGTTCTCCCCAGTGGCATTTCTTGGGATGACTGTGCATATCAGGAGGCATCTGTTCATGCCAGTTTTCTGTAGTAACTGTAAAAACCACATCTGCTTCCCACCTCATACAAATATATCCCTCATCTGCTTTCATCTGTCTCCCTGCATCAGTACCTTGGTCAGACAACAGGAGTGTCTTTCTTGTGGGCCAGGATTTCTTCCTGAGGGTCTTCTTCTGCATGAGTTTATCTGTGGCTGTTGTAATGCATCCAGGACTCTCGTCCTTTGGATGTGTGCTGCTTGTGCAGAGGGTAGCAGAGCTGGAGTTTGTGCTCAGCCCTTGTCCAGGATGCTCCAGGAGTTTAGGAACTTGGAGCTCTTGATAATGATAGCCTCGGGAAATGGCTGGAGATTTCTCACTTTGTGGTTTGAACCGAGCTAGCTGCCTTCTGTGAGAACAAACACCCCATTACACCTCCTGACTCCTCTCTGAGTCACTGCCAAGTGGGCTGGTGCACAGGTTCCCCCATGTAAAATAGAATCATAGGGTGGTGTAGGCTGAACAGGGCCTTAAAGATTTTCTAGTTCCAACCCCCTGCCATGGGCAGGAACAGTTTCCACTAAATCAGGTTGTTCAAAGCTCTGTCCAACCTGGCCTTGCACACTTCCAAGGATAAAGCATCCACAACTTCTCTGGGCAATCTATTCCAGTGCCTCATCACTCTCACAGTAAAGAATTTCTTCCTAATATCTAATTTAAATCTCTCTTATTTTAGTTTAACACTATTACTCCTTGTCCTATGAATATCTGCTCATGTAAAAAGTCATCCTCCCTCCTTTTTATAAGCTCCCTTTAAGCACTAAAAGGCTGCAATAAGGTTTACCTGCATATAAGGTCTCTTCTCCAGGTGAACAGCCTGCCTGTGTAATCCTATCTATTGGGAAGCATGAGTCACTACCCCATTGGGTTGAGTGGGTTTACCTTGCAGGAGTGGGCTGCTGATGGGGGATGCTGGCCCATGGCTGACCTTTTGCAGGCTACTGGCTCCGCCCCAGCAATTTACAAACCCATTGTTTTTTGTTTTGTTTTGTTTTGGGTTTTTTGGTTAGTTTTTGTTATTTTTTTGTTTTATGGTAGTAGCAAGAGGCATCAGTTCAGTGGCAGATGGTTAATTAAGTGTTGAGGTGCTTCTCATACACATGGCCCTGAAAGAGCAATTAATCTAAGCCATGTGCAGTGTTACCAGAACACCCAGATATTTTTAGTATATCTTTCTGTAAATATTCTGGTTTTAGACTGTCAGTACTGGGATGGGTAAGCAGCAGCTGTAACAGCCTGCATTAAGAAATGTTTATAGAGGAATCAAAATTCTCAACATGTTTTAGGTTTTATTTCTCTATTTCCATTTTTATTTGTCCATGTGTTTTGATAATTCCTTTGCATATCTCATAACTATTACTGTTCTATTTTTGTGGCAAACTGAAAACAGAACAAACAACCAATAGTATGGAATTCTTCACTGTTTTTATTTTTTTGATTCCTATTGAGGATAATATTTCTACACTGCTTGTTTACCCACCACTGTTACTATTCAGAAGCAGGCTGCTGCTTTCTTTATCTAGGCAGTTTTATTTTACAATCTTGAGCTCAGCTGATGCAGTCCCTGCTGCATGTCCAGGGGCAAAAATCATCCAGCTCAGCTTTTCCTTCTTCCTGATGTCTCCAGAGGTTAGGGTGAGATCTGCTGGCCAAATGTAACTTGGAGTGTAGTGAAGGAATTGCAATATCAGATGGGAAGAAACTCTTGTAGCTTTTTCCTAGATCATCATTAAATGGGCTCAGGTTTAAAATAGTGTCTCATAAGAGATAGACATCTTAGAAGGAACCTGATACTGCAGGAGTTAAACAGAAGTATTTAATTGTGTTTCTGGCTCCTTGAACTTTTCTTCTCCCTGTGGGATTCATAGCTAAACATAGTCTGGTGGATATAATTTTGTTCTACTGTCTAGCATGTTCACATCACTTTGTAAAGGGTTTTTGTTTTGTTTTTTTTTCACAAATACAGTTATTGCATCCTGCCAATATGCTGTGACATGGAGAGCTATGACTTCATTTTCTACTCTCAGTGGTTCAGATGNTTCCTAATATCTAATTTAAATCTCTCTTATTTTAGTTTAACACTATTACTCCTTGTCCTATGAATATCTGCTCATGTAAAAAGTCATCCTCCCTCCTTTTTATAAGCTCCCTTTAAGCACTAAAAGGCTGCAATAAGGTTTACCTGCATATAAGGTCTCTTCTCCAGGTGAACAGCCTGCCTGTGTAATCCTATCTATTGGGAAGCATGAGTCACTACCCCATTGGGTTGAGTGGGTTTACCTTGCAGGAGTGGGCTGCTGATGGGGGATGCTGGCCCATGGCTGACCTTTTGCAGGCTACTGGCTCCGCCCCAGCAATTTACAAACCCATTGTTTTTTGTTTTGTTTTGTTTTGGGTTTTTTGGTTAGTTTTTGTTATTTTTTTGTTTTATGGTAGTAGCAAGAGGCATCAGTTCAGTGGCAGATGGTTAATTAAGTGTTCAGGTGCTTCTCATACACATGGCCCTGAAAGAGCAATTAATCTAAGCCATGTGCAGTGTTACCAGAACACCCAGATATTTTTAGTATATCTTTCTGTAAATATTCTGGTTTTAGACTGTCAGTACTGGGATGGGTAAGCAGCAGCTGTAACAGCCTGCATTAAGAAATGTTTATAGAGGAATCAAAATTCTCAACATGTTTTAGGTTTTATTTCTCTATTTCCATTTTTATTTGTCCATGTGTTTTGATAATTCCTTTGCATATCTCATAACTATTACTGTTCTATTTTTGTGGCAAACTGAAAACAGAACAAACAACCAATAGTATGGAATTCTTCACTGTTTTTATTTTTTTGATTCCTATTGAGGATAATATTTCTACACTGCTTGTTTACCCACCACTGTTACTATTCAGAAGCAGGCTGCTGCTTTCTTTATCTAGGCAGTTTTATTTTACAATCTTGAGCTCAGCTGATGCAGTCCCTGCTGCATGTCCAGGGGCAAAAATCATCCAGCTCAGCTTTTCCTTCTTCCTGATGTCTCCAGAGGTTAGGGTGAGATCTGCTGGCCAAATGTAACTTGGAGTGTAGTGAAGGAATTGCAATATCAGATGGGAAGAAACTCTTGTAGCTTTTTCCTAGATCATCATTAAATGGGCTCAGGTTTAAAATAGTGTCTCATAAGAGATAGACATCTTAGAAGGAACCTGATACTGCAGGAGTTAAACAGAAGTATTTAATTGTGTTTCTGGCTCCTTGAACTTTTCTTCTCCCTGTGGGATTCATAGCTAAACATAGTCTGGTGGATATAATTTTGTTCTACTGTCTAGCATGTTCACATCACTTTGTAAAGGGTTTTTGTTTTGTTTTTTTTTCACAAATACAGTTATTGCATCCTGCCAATATGCTGTGACATGGAGAGCTATGACTTCATTTTCTACTCTCAGTGGTTCAGATGGGATATTTTTACACTATACAGTATCAAGAAAATTTTATCCATATAAATCCTTGCATATACCAAGTGCAGTCTTTAAGATTGCAGACATGTTTCTTGTCCAGAGTCCCTAGTCATATGTTGCTAAGTGATGTAGTGTTGTCTTTGTTGGGCTTGAGACTCCTCTTACTCCCTTCTCCTGTGCTGAGGAGTTAGGAGGTCCATATGCCTCTCATCTCAGAGCATTCCTGCACAGCAGGGAGTGACTTCAGATGTGTGTATGTCAGCCAACATCAGTCAAGGGAGGTGAGTAATAAAAAATAGAGGAAGAGCCAGCAGAACCCAGACACAGCTGAGCCTTTTCATCTCACTGACTCCAAAGAGCACAGTGAAGTTGAGCCTGGACAGTGCCATTTAAAATAAACTATCTTGCAGAAAATCCAAGCCAAAGCTTCTTAAATAGCAGCTATTTACAGAAGAATGATCAAATATAAGGTCCCAAATGTAACACAAAACCAAGTATCTTACTTTCAAGTGGGCCTATCACAATATGTAAATGTTCAATGCATTGACTGAACCAAGCTCCAAAGTTTGTATTCCTTAACAGGAAAATAGGCTATATTTTTATATTAATTTAGTAAGAGTCCTGTATGTTCTATAGCAGAATGGAACCTTGTATTATTTATAAACAGAACCATTATTCTGTGTCGTTATTGTAATGGCAGCCGTAAAACACGGTACAAAGTTAAGCAGCCAATATTCTGTAAAAAAAGAAAATATCTTCTGGTAATTGTATGGATGTTAATTGTAAGAATGTAGTGGGTTTTTCAAGTCTTTGACATCCCTAATCTGAGACTGGATGTCACAAGAAGAGATGAAATTGGAATGTCAGGTGCGTAGAGTCCCTCATTGTCAGCTTTAAGGGGCTAGTCTCAACTGATAGTGTACTGAGGTTGAGAGGGGCCATGTCTTTCCTGACCTTCATGTCAATAAATTTGTACTAGCAGCATTAGGCCAAAGTGCTTGTCTGGTCTCTGAATGACACCGGCATGGCCTCTCTACACACTGTGTGTGGAGATGCTTTCAGTGAACACAGGGACCCAGTCTGGCACCCAGATACCGTAGGCAGAGCACTGCACTTATTCAGCTCTTCTAATTAGTGCCCCTGTGAGCCCCTGGCGAGAAACCCAGCACAGCTGTGAGTATCACAAGTGCTTCAAATTCCAGCTTCTGGGAACTGTGGAGCATGTTCCAATTTCCAGCATCCCTGTTTCTTTATGATGAAGAGTATGAACACATTGGGTACAAGAAATATCTCAGAGAGTGAATTTAGGCATGGAATAGAAAGAAGTCTCACCTTCATCTTGTTGGAGGTGATAGAGGACAAAATCTGGGCTCCCAAAGCCACTCGCATGAGAGAGCCTAAAGGAGATACACTGTATTGGGATTGGTGTATAATCCTCTATATTAAAAAATACACACATACATCTGTCTCAGAAAAAATACATTTTTTCTTTGCAGGCCTCCAGCCATAGCATTTGCTTCCTTGGAATCTATAGATCTGGCTAAGAAATGTCCAAGCGGGTGGGGTGTCAGCACAAGAATGGCAGTGATTTCTACAAGGCAAGGAGAGAAACCCATAAACAACTTCTATGGACCTGGAATTTTATTATTTATGGCTAATCTGTACAGTGATGCTTTAAATGCTTCGGTAGCCACTCTTGGTGTAATAGTTGTTGAAGCAATATGCAAATGTTTAGATGCTCAAGACTGGATCCCACCCTCACCTGGCTATTTTTGCTTATTTCCAGTTGTAAACGTATGTGTCTTAAAAACAGTAACAACCACTCCTCTAACCAGGACAGCTGTGTAACTTCTCGAGTCAGAGATCGGTGCTACACTAAGAACCTTTGCTGGGAGCAAAGCTGTGATTGAAACAGCATTTAAAGTGTTTGAAAACACTCCGTCCTGGGGTTATACCTGGGAGTGCTGTTGGTTTTAACTTTGATTTAGTTAGTATGATTCCTGACATCAGGGTAATGTTGTCTGTTTGAGTTTTTTGTTTTATTTGTGTTTGGGTTTTTTTCCCCCCTTAGGTTGGCTGGAATAACTGGCTCTCATTCAGAGGGAACTTGGCAGATCTATTTTGCTTTTGTTGAACCTCTCTACAGCACGTCGTAAAGATTTCCTAGGTCCAGAAGCTGCAGAAGAGACAAATGAGCAGCAGAAAAATGTTGCTCAGAAAAATGAGACTCTGAGAAGTGACTTCAAGCCTTCTGATGACAAATTTTCTTCTGATCAGTTCTAATTTAAATATATAACTGAAGCATGCATAAAAGTTAACCTGATAGGGAAAAACACTTTCTCATTAATTAGAACTGCCAAAAAAACCTCCAAAACAGTCACCTGAAGCTTCAAAATGAGTGCTCCACTAATTCCAAACAAGTCATGTTTTTCCCAGCTTCAAGACAACCGCAGTGAGATAAGAAACAATAATGAAAGCATAGTGAATGTTGGGGATACCAATGCCAACCAAATTGTAACAAAAGTTAGAACTGCTGATGGGGATGTTAAGAAACATGATTTGACAGATGGGAGTGGGAATGTATACTCTGGAGGAACAGAGAAAGTGACTCATCTGCCCACAGAGCAGAATAAACTTCTGACCTTCAAAGACTCTCGATCCTGTCACACCAGTGCACAGGAAAGTAAGCTACCCTCCATCACAAGCAGGGAAATGGGGAAAGATTGTAGGACCAGCGAAGCTAAGGATATATCGAGGCATATCAGGATTAGCCGAGGACAAAGTCTGTCCAATTTAAAAAGTAGCACAAATGATGCCAACCTGGAGGTTGTCTCCAAAGGTGATATCGACTTCACCCAGAACTTTCCTAAGGGAAAAATATCCAGGACTGTGGAGGTGGAGAGAATAAAAAGGCTTTCTTTGGGAAGATCAAGTAAATTTTCTCCTCAGCCTGAAACATTTGCAAAAGATGGCGTTGGCCGCGTGTCCTGTAAACGTCTGCTTTCTGCATCATTGGACTCCATTGACAGGTCCCACCACTTGGTAGGAAGTGCAGAGAAATCCCAAAAAACATCCACGGATCATTTTCTTGGGATGGTGTTTTGTCCACTTGACAATACCTCAGAGGAAAATACTGTATTTTATTCCAAACCATCTACCTCAGGGAACAAGAAAACAACTAAAGCAGAAAATGTACCAAATGTTAGCACTGAAAGCACACTGCATACTTCTCATTCTCAATATTCAGCTGTTAAGCTCAATGAGGTTGCTAGTAAATCAGAAGCACAATTAGGTCAGGGTGATAAAAGTAAAAAACTGGAGCTTAGGACTACACCATCTCTACAATATAAAAATACGTGTCCACAAAAGATAGAGAGAATTATGCTGGTAGAGTTCCTGGGGTGTCCAAGAGCTGAAAATACAGCAGTGCAGGAACAGAAAGGCTCTGGTTCTGACATGTCAGAATTTCAAGTATCCCATTTTCAAGACACCTGTAATAGAGTAGAGGGCGCATTGTCAAGCCAGATAGTAACTCATCCTGATGATAAATTGCAAAATGATAACATCACCATCAGTGGGGAAGGGAGAGGGAGCAATGACAATGACAGCAGGGCAACCAGCCAGACTGATGAGGAATATTTGACTGATGAGGAAATGGAAACAATATTTCCACTCACCTGTGGTAGTAAATCCAGCGTCAAAGCGGCACCGAGAAAAACCAAAAATTTGCATGAAGTTGACACAGGTTGCACTGAAGCAGTTGGTGAACAGATATCTCCTATACGTGATATTAATCCACCTGACAGCAAACCCTTGAAAGTTAATGGGAATAAACTGATGCTAGTCAAAGAAAGCACTGAGGATGCTGTTGTGCCTGCTTGTGATCCCTCAGATCATCACAGAGCGCGCAGTGCAGAGACAGTGTCAAACCAACAACCTGACAGTCACAGCAGTGATGTGGAAACCTCAAATATTTCAGTTTCAAGTAAAGAAACAGCTAATGTACAGAAACATCCTCCAGAGGAAGCACCAGAGACCTGTAACATTCCAACAAAGGCTGACGTCTTTTTATGTGTCCCAACTCCTGTGCACCCGGTGGCAACGCCAGATGTTAATGGTCAGCCCATGCTACCAAACAGTAATTTGAAGGACCTTTATGCACTTCATGATGACAAATTGTCACCCTCCTCAGTCCTACCTCCCATTGACAGCACACAGTTGTTAAACATATCCCCTAAAGTGCCTCTCAAGACTGCTTGCAGCAGCGCCATCCCAAAACCTATCCTGGTCCACCCCAAGGGCTCCCTCACAGATAAGGCCGGTGTGGACACTGACGGCAATGAAAAGCTGGAAGAAGGCGTTGAGATGAAACCTGCCATCCCCCGGCCCAAACCTGTGAGGCCTAAAATCATCACGTACATTCGGAGAAACCCTCGATCGATGGAGCAGCTCGACCCTTTGTTCGCGCCGGCAGGGCTGCCCTTCGACGGCCCCGCGTGCAGCGTGCCCATCTCCGCGGAACAGAAGGCGTCCAACGGAGCGGAGGCGAAGCCCACCAGCATCATGTATGACAAATTTAAACCTGACCTCCAGAAGCCAAGACTCTTTGGTTCTGGACTAGTAGTGTCAGGAATTAGGCCCCCAGGTCATCACTTCAGTCCGATGGGCGAGAAGTTTCTGCAGGAGGTAAGTTTCTGCAGCTTAGACAGCTGCTTTTGTGTGCCAAGTGGTGATCATTTGCTTATTTGCTGCTGCCAGAAGTTAGTTCTCAAACCTCAGATAAGAAATAAATCCTAAAACAATGCGTGATCATTAGGAATAAACTTACCTAACTGTTTCTGACACTGACCCTGTTGTGATCTCTCAAGTGTTACTGGAAGTTGTCACTGTGTTCTTCCAGTATTTTCCAGGTAATTGGTCACCTGCTAGTATTATAAATAGGGATGTTTAGCAAGAAAAAACCTGCTGAATTGAATAAATTGTTGTTGTTTTTTTTTTTTTTGCTTCCCAAAGAATAACTTTGGGAAATGATTGTGATTTGCCCTTACAGACTTTTCCTTCCTAATGGGAAAGTTGGCAGGTTTTTGTAGACGGAGCACTAGAGGTCTAAACTAATTCCATTCTGTTTAGCTGTATGTAAACCCAGAGACTGTCAGAGCTCTTTTTAGATTATGCATACACCACAAAACAAGATTTACTTTTGACTAATTTTAATACCGTTTCTTACACTGACCTGCACCTCAGAAAAAATTTCCTCTTTTCCCCGGAAAGCCATCCTGAGCAGCCAAAATGTGATGGAAATCCCTCCAGACCCCTCTGGCTCCAGATATCTCATTGTGTTTCTGCCTTGCTAAACTGGGCAGGAGCCTTGGGTTCCCAAAATCCTCACTGGGAGGTGAGCACAGTGGAGGAAAGATGAGCTTGCTTGCTAGGTGAAGAAAGGACAGGGAAGAGCAAGCTATGTCTATCATGTGCTCTTGCATCCACTGCTTGGGACCTGTGGGAGTTCGACAACCGAGCTTTTCATATAAACACTGAAGATAAGTGATTTTATTTGAATGAGTCTTTAAAAAAAAGGATATGTTTTTTTGCTCTATGTCTTATGGTGTTATTAAGGCTGTTTTACTCCCTACCTCATTCTACATATGGTAGAGATCCAAGGAACAGCATTGAAATAAAAAATTCAATGACAGTGTTGGCAGTCAAAACCTGGAAAATACCCAAATTAAGATACTGTGTGTGAGTGTAGATTGACCCTTATGGCATATTAAGCAGAAACCTACTGAAGTAAGCAAAGATTATAGTTATTTCTCATCACAAACACAGAAAAAACAGTGCTTGCTATCCTTTTCCCTTTAACTTCAGTTTTTAGCTCTGTCCCTTATATTTATGTCCAGAGAATGAATTACTAAAGTCTTTGGGAGATTGTCTGCTCCGGCCATCATTAGTATATCTTCATGACTGCCTTGTAAGGTGAGGGGCAATTACCAGGTTATTACTGTTTAATGCATGGCAATGGAATGAAAGCCAAAATGACCCAGACTGTGCACTGGCTGTTTGACTGTTTATAGGGTGGCATGACCCTCTGAAGGCCACAGGCATCTGTGAGAGTTGGTGTTCAGATAATCAGGCAGGATCAGCAGACATCTGTGAACAAAGGACAGATTTCTGAGCACTGCTGAGGACTGTTTTTAGCATGAGAAGGACTCAGGTTGTGGCAAGTCTGCAGCATAATTTTCTCTAGACTAGGGTTAGAAGTAGGACACTTATGGGCTGGAGAGGTTACAAAGCATCTTCCCCCATTCCTCCAAGAAATATGACTTCTGGTGGGTATTTCAACAAGGGAATATCTGAACCCAATCAAGCTGCTTCTTCAGAGAAGCTGGACTGACTGGAGAAGGGGCTCAGAAGAAGTCAAAGTGCGGTTTGGTTATGAGTTTGCATTAGCCCAGGAGTCAGGAGCTGGTAGCAGTAGGTAGAATCTGCTTTCTTGGACTGACTCCTTTAAAGCAATAACCTGGCTGTCCTGCCCATCTGGAGGAATACAAAAGGGCCTGATTTGGCTCAGTATGGATCAAGAGAAAGGAAAACGATCGATCCATGGAGGTGAACAGATGCTTAAAAGAGCAGCTGTGCACAGTATGGGTTAGTAGCAGATGAGTGATGTGTAATCCAAAAGAAACCAATTAGGATGCATTGAAATAGACCAAAATGACTGAGCTGAAGGGAGAGTGTGGAAGACTCAGAGGTTTTGGAGACAAGGAGACTCTGGCATGATGGCCACTGTCTTGGTTAGAGAAAAAATCCCAGATTGACCTATTTCACACATCCAGTATTGTCTTTGGAGAGCTTTGATTAGCATTTTGTAGCTCCTTATATAGCTATGATAGTGTTAATAGCTGTTAAGAGTAAAACCTGTAATCTCTAAGCATCATTCAGCTAAATGGTAGGAACAATTAAATATCCCTCTGGATGCCAGGCATAGAAGAAATAGGAAGGTGCCATCTCAGACAGGAGACTCTAAGGAAAGGCCTGAAGAACTCTATGAGAAAGACTCAAGGGCTGCCTCTGTGCAGTGGGAAGCCTGTAGGGCTTCTTGAGATGCCTATGCCAAAAGCTGAATACCTATGCCCTGAGCTGCCACTCAGGGCAGCTCAGACAAGAATCCCAACTCCAGCACAAGGGCAGTCCAACATGCAAAATTGAAAGAAAATCTTCCAGTTTTAATTAGAAACCCAGAATCAGGGCAAATTGAAGGTCCATTTCCTCTAATAACATTTCCTCTAATAACTCAACTGTGCTGAGGCTTTGGGTCCATATCAGAATTGAGTTAAGGCTGAATGGGCTGCACGTGGAATTGGCAGCTCCCCCAGTGCTTTTCTTTAAAACATTGGCAGAGTGTGTAGATAGATCTTTCATGCTCATCTTCATAAAAAAAAAAACCAAACAAAAAAAAAACCAAACCAACCAACCAACCAACCAAACAAACAAAACACACAAAAAAAACCTCTCAAAGTGAAATGCAAAATGCTTTAAGAAAACCAGTCCTTTTCCAGGGCAGGTCACTGCTGTCCACATCCTTCATCACAATGTGGGCTCCCCATCTCATTGTGGACCTCACCCTCTTCTAGCATCTTGCCAGCACCAGCAGGTGTTTGTGGGCTCTTTGTTCTCCCAGTTGCCTCTGTGGGAAGTTACAGGACAAATCAAGTTACAGTGAACCAAAGACTGTAGCTGTCCTAGTGAACTGAGCAGGGAATGACATGGCCTCCAAGGCTCAGGAAAGGTTGTACTGCTGTTGTTTGAGCGTGCTCCCCAGCTCAGGATCCAGCTCTGCCAGGGCATGCTCACCCAGGGGCTGCTCCCAAGGACCAGCATGTGTAAGCCTGGTCTTCACACTGGGGGTTTACCCATACAGGCACCTGTGTGCTGTTAGAGAGTGGTCACTGACCACTTCATTCACTATTTTATGGCTGCTGCCAAGAGCCCGGATCTGGTGAGGGTCTGTAAGGAGGTCTGCTGATCACCAGCTCTCCTGCCTGCTTCACCAAGACTTTGCTGTCCCCATTCAACCACCTCTTTGGGTCTGTTCCCCAGCCCAGACATCACTGTGCTCCAAAGAGGGTGGACTAAAATCTGTTGGAACAAAAAGCCTGCTGAGATAAAAAAGAGTTAAGGGAGTTGTTTTAAGTATAGTCAAACCAAAAGTTTCTCCTCTTGATCCTGTTATTTGAACTGCCTGAACTGATGTTGCCAACTCTTTTCCCAAGGAGCTGCCTGTAGCAGGCACTTAACAAGCAAATTCTTCCTCGAGGCATTAATGTTTGATCATGTTGTAAACAGAGTAATGTGAAGGAGAGTGTTGGGCATCCATACCTGCTGGCCATGCTGACAGCTCTGCTCAGGAATATCCAGCCTGTGGAAATTCCTGTATGCTCAAAGTATTTGTTGCAGACTTTTCTGGCTCTAACAAATTCATTCATGGGTGTGTGGGTAATGAGCAGACAGCCCCACAGAAGAAAACTCTGGGCTGACCTTCTTGGTGGACAGGCTGCAACAGATCATTTCCCTAGAAGTCCCTCATACAAAAATCTAGTACCGGGTGCAAACAGGGATCATATTAATCCATATCTTTCTGAAGAGCTTTAAAATGGCAATAATTTTATGCAATTCTTTTGAGACCAGTTGAATTTTACACTTCATGAATTCACAGTTAAATAGAAAGGAAAAAATAGTGTATCTTCATAACAAGTTTATGTCCTCTAAAACTAGTATCTTCAAAAAATAGCATCTAATTCTTGAGAGATATTTGGGCAAATTCAGTTGGACTTGATTATCTTAAGGGTCTTTTCCAATCTATATGATTCTATTCTAAGTCCTTCTCACTTCTCTCAGCTTGAGAAGAGGTTTTATGCTTGTGATTGATTGGTTTTGTGTCCATGTTTGTTGCCTTTCTCTGTTACTCCTAGCGTACTGTCAATAAAGAAAAAGAAATGGGATGAGAGAAGATTTGAAGAAACTGACTCAGTTTATAGAAATACTTATTTTCTATATTTAAGGATTTTCTCTTTTCCTTATACTGAAATACTTGGCATTGGTGTTTAGCTTTCATTTAAATATGCAGTGATAGTATGCATAGTGTAATCTGATAGAAATAAATTTATCAGGGAGAGAGAAGATAACTGAGGCTTATCCAGAAAAACAATCTCATCTCTAGAAGCTGAAAGTAAGAAGTCAGACATCTGCAGTCCAAGCCTACAGAATCATTTATATTATACAGCAAAAAAACTGCATCCTAACTTAAAATAGGTCTTAGGAGGTCATAATAAAAAAGGAAAGAGAAAGATCTAATGGCAGGAAATAGGAGTGCAAACAGAGGAAAAAATATAGGGCAAAACTATAAAACTCAATGTTTGTTGCATCTGCCCTCCTAGTTCCTGTGGAAAGGCCTCAAATATTCTATATTTCATAGTTTAAGGCCAATCTTGTCTCTTAGCATATTAAAGATTTGCTAAATTAGGATTAAAGCTCTTGAAGGAGCTAGGATCAAAGCTTTTATAGCCAATGTTGAAGTGCATATTCTAATGCTTATAATTGCTAAATAGAAATTGATTTGGCATATTATATGCATCATAACTTACAGCAGAGTTAATTAATTGGCAGTTACATTTCTTCCTAGGTAGCCTGTGGCATTTTTTGATTAATTTTTAAACAAATTTAGTTCAGATTTTTTATTATCTATGCCTTTTTTTTCTTTTCCCATAGCCTAAGTGGGAGGACTGAAAAAATATTCATACGTCCTTTCTACATTATGATGATAGAGCATTTTGTAAGAAAAGGGTGAAGAAGTTGGGTTCTACTCAGAAGAGCAAAGCATTCTTTGCAAATATGACAGATGAAAACTGCACTCTTGTCCTGAGTCATGAAGCAGCACAGAAGGATGGGAGTCAGAGCCCTGCTTGGATGCACAAAGATGCAAGGGCTAAATCATGGAACCAGGTCATTCCTTGAGTGCAAGTTCAGTGCTATGAGCCAGCTATTAGCTGGAAATACTTCCAGCTTGGGACTTATTCTGCTGTTCTTACAGCAAATGCCCATTAAAATACTGAGAGATTTGTCACTGATTTTAACAAAGCAGCATCTATTTGTGATAAATAGCAAATGTTTCACATTTGCAAATATGATAGGGTTTTTTTTCTCCAATTCACATGGACAGATGGGGTTTATAGCTCTGATTTGGAATATTCAACAGACCTCTGCTAGTTAGAGAAGTGTGCTCTCGTCCACAAGCAGGTCTCTTTCCAGGAACTAGAGGGACATAGATTACAATGAACATTTTGTAGTGAGAACATACTGGGGGTTCTTTTTTTCTCATAGAAATTATTTGGCAGTACAGTTTCTCTGATAAAATGTACCTAAAACACCTCCAGCTTTATTTTTGGCAAAGTTAAAAACATCTTCTCCCAGATTTGGGCAAGAATATTTTAAATAACTTCTAATAAAAATTCCACTTACACACTCTCTTAGTGTATCTACCTCTGTAAATAATACAACCTTTTGTGACTTAATAGTACCCTTATTTTCACTAATTGAAGGTCTTCCATTTGTCCATTTTCTTTTGGGGAGGGCATCAATTCTTTATTTGGGTGTAGTTGCATATTGAGAGTGTAATATATGTATATATATATTTTTGAAGAGCAATTCATATAGTAAGACCATAACTTTTTGAAACTTTGCAGTGCTCTGAAGACCAGATTCACAGGGAGGGAATTTTAGCCTTTATAAGCAATTTGGAGCTCCGAATTGTCTGGGTTTATTGATTTATTGTGTAGTATCTGTGTTAATGATTTTTCTGCAGGTTGGGGAAAGGCCTGTGAAAGATGAATTTTGCCCTGCACCGTACACTCACTATGAGGTGCCACCAAGCTTTTATCGATCTGCCATGATCCTGAAGCCACAGTTAGGACTGGGTGCAGTGTCCAGGTTGCCATCTGCCAAGAGCAGGATTCTCATTGCGAGTCAGAGATCCTCAGGGAGTTGTCCCCATCAGCAAGGAGAAATAACAACTGCTCCCAGCCTCTACCATCCTGATGCTTCAGGTAAAGTATGAA
>WAAG01067171.1:6598-20089 GCA_013390105.1 Tichodroma muraria
GAACAGAAGGTGCAAACAAGGCTGGACACACCTGGGGGAGGTGATGCAATATTGAGTCAGGCCCCACTTTATGGATAATCCCTCCAATATTCACAGCCCCCAGCCTGGGAGATCCCTTCCCCTCAGGCTCCACACACCGGGGCAAACACCAGAGGGTTTTGCCCAGATTGGGCTTTTTGGGCTGAAACAGCCAGAGAAAAACATCCTTTGGGAAATGGCACCACAACTCCAACTGGGGAAGAGCAAAGACACAGGAGCAGCAAATCCCTGGGTTTGGCACTGCCCAAATCCAGGGATTATCTCCTGCTCCAGAGAAGAGAGGGAAGTGGCACTGAAGGATCCCGCAAAGAAAGGGAAGGTGCTGGGATGGGCTCCTCCCTGCCCAGACCTTCAGCTCTTGTCAAATAATTTATTTCAATTGGATCTTGACAGCCAGGCCAGAGGGGGAAGGCAAAGGCTTTCACCTTCCCAACATTTATGGAAAACATCACTAAAAAATCCCACCAGCACCAACTGTATGAGATTCCCATTTCTCCATTCCTCTTGAGAACACAAGAAAAATCCATCCTGAAGCTCCAAAGCTCCAAAGCAATAAAACATTTAGGAACAGGCACTGAAATTGGGTATTCTAGTATTTAGGGTATTTTAGCCACCCCTCCCTCAGAAGTTTCACTCCAGCACGGTGGTATCGACTTCTTTGGAAGTCAGATATTTTAAAAACCATTGAAAAATAGATTCCAGTGGAAATATTTTTATGCCACTGGCCAATTAGCTAAGCTGATTCATTTGCATAACGTGTCCCTTGTCTCTACAGGGCACCTTTCTTCCTGTGAGCCCTCTGAGCCTTCAATGGTTAATTTTTTTCCAGACAGTGATCTAAACTGGCTCAACGGTTAGTATTTTAATGAGCTGTCATTTCCTGTGCTGATAAAGATTCTCACAGTATTTAAACCATCCATTTCCCCGAGGCTCCACCACCAGCAGGACCCTGCAGTGACTCAGAGGGGCTCAGCCTGAGCCTGACTAAGCCTGGGAGCTGGGGTGGCCCAAAATCTGGGTTAGGCTTAGGGAAACTTGGGGCTGGGGCTGCCTAAAATCTGGGTTAGGTTTAGGGAAACTTGGGGCTGCCCAAAACCTGAATCCTGGGAGCTGAGACTACCAAAAACCTGGACTAGGTTCAGGGAAACCTGGGGCTTGGGGCTTCCCAAATCTGGATTAGATTTAGGGAAACCTGGGGCTGCCCAAAACTTGAATCCTGGGAGCTGAGACTACCAAAAACCTGGATCCTGTGCCCTGGGGCTTCCCAAAGCTGGACCCAGCTCATTTTCCAGCCACACCTGGGCTCCCCAGCCCCTAAGGAGCAACCAGCACCCCCAGCCTCAGCACAGCTCTGCAGCTGAGCTGTTTTCTGTGCCCAGAGCTCTGAAGTTGCATAAAATAAATCTGGGTTATGGTCAGGACCAACAGGAAGGTTTTGGGGTTAAAAGGCTCCTTGGCAGCTTCATTTGCTTTATGAGATGAGGGAAGGAAAGATCTCGGTGGAGGTTACAAAGCTAAAATGGGCCCAGGTTTGACGTGGCTTCCCACCTGAGCCATGCTCCAATGCCCAGGAGGCTCCAGGGCTTTCTTCCTTGGGACATTCTGTTATGTTAAATCAATGCTTTCAAAATTAGGAATTGCAACATCTCTGACCTGCCCGTCCTTAGCTCTGCTCACTGCTGCTCTTGGGAACGAAACTTCTGCTTGCTTTTTCAAGACTCTTTTTTTTTAAACTCAATTTAGGGAAAAAAACCCTTGCTTATTCAGAGTTAAATCCTTCAAGCCTTTTGCAAATAAACTCTTCTAATTCTGTTGTGATCCACTGGTTGGCTTTCTACACCAAAGCTCCTCAAATTTCAGCCACATCTGTGTCCCTTTCAGGGCACTAAAGCCATTTTAGTGTGGAGCTGCTCTGCTGTGCTCAGGACACATCCCCCAGGTTTCTGATGTACCCGTGGCAGGAAGGTTCTTGAGTTTTGAACCAACAATATCAGAGGTATTGGTTTAACCTTCCGAAATTCCTCCCAGGAGGTTGTGAAGCCACTGCTCAGCTCTTCCCACCCCAGGACAAGATTTCTGGTTGTCCCTTTATCACTTCTTGCCTTGTGTTCTAAAAAAAAAAAACCACTTCAACCTGTATTGTAAATTACTTTTGACTAAAAAAAAAACCAACAATCTTTAAGCAAACTTTCCAGTTACCTCAGTCACCATGATCTCATTTGTGCTTTTTTGGTGAAAGGAACGCCACGCTCCCTTTACCAGCATCAACTGAGATTAAGCTGTAAGCAAAGAATTATGGCACAAGAAATAGCAGCAAACTGGTTTGTCCAGGCAATGCTTCCAGTACCTGTGACCAAAAAACTGCTTTTCTTTCAGCTGTGCAATTACTCACACTGCCCTGCAGAGCTGGGAAGGGTGGAAAGCTGTTCCCCAAAATCCCTGGAGTGGTTAAAGGCACTCCAGGAGCACTGATATTTTGGGTGGATTTGGCAGAGTAACACCCACGAGAAGGGACTTAAAAATCCAAGCAGCAAAATCTCACTGGCTTCTGTTTAACCCCAAATCAGTTTATTCACTCAGTAATTAACTGACAAGATGAGTCTTTTAGAAGCAATGAGGCACCAGAGAGGCTGTGGCTGCCTCGTCCCTGGAAGTGTCCCAGGCCAGGCTGGACGGGGCTTGGAGCAGCCTGGGACAGGGGAAGGTGTGGGATGGGACTGGATGAGCTTTAGGATCCCCCCCAACCCAAACCGTTCTGGGATTCTGATTCACAGGTAGGAATTCTCTGCTTTTGCTGTAGGATCCACCCCAGAACCTGAGCACCTTTTTCAGGAACAATCCCAGACACTGCAGCCCAGGAGTTTATCAGTAACCACAGCCAGAGGGGATCTGTGCTGGCAGGGTGGGATTTCTCCCTAAAAAAATGTAGATTTTTTTTTTTTCCTACCCACTTCCCACCAGAATGGAGTGTCACAGTGTAGTGGATGCTGTGTGCTTTGAGAACTACTTCTTCAGTAGTTTTCTGGGAATTCTTAATCCATTCTTAATTTAAAACTGCCACTTCCCAGAAAACATCATCCTGCTCTGAAGCACTTTGCACGGTGAGACTTCACAAACAGCCCTGCAGCTGTAGGTAAAAAACCGGAATGGAGAGACTGAGGAGCCAAAAAACCCCACAACACACACGGTAATTAAATATTTGAATAAAATCAGCAATAAACTCCCGCTGAAGTGACAGAACACAGAACTCCTCCAGAGCATCTCCCCTCAGCAGAGCTCAGGGCGGTCACACAGCCCGGGGAGAGCAGGATCCTCCCCCAGCACTGAGGCACCAACAAAGCAGCTCAGAGCAGGAACTGGTGGAACAGGCTGGTAATTCCCAGCCCCAGTGAGTTCCAGCACCTCTGGAAATCCTCTTCAGCTTGGATTTCCACCTCAGACCAACCCAACTTCTCAAACCCACTTCTGTCTCCCTCATTCCCAACAAGGATTGTTGCCACCACTCACCCTCTGTCTTGTTTTTGTTCTCCAGCTCCCACCAAAAAATTCTACAAAAATTTAAAAATTTCTGTAAACAGCTTCTTAATTTCCTGCCATGTTTTCTTTTCAGTTTCCTTTTTTATTTAATTAATAGAAAAAGTATTTTATGATCTGTTTGTAATGGAGACCTAGACAAAACTGTAAAATCAAATTAAATGATATTAAAGCAGCCAGGTTATGGCAGCCTCAGTGAGGGACCCAGCAGCATCCAGTGATAATAAAGAAAAAGGTTTGCACATGAATCAGTTTTGCCTTTTGACTAAAAATCACATAATTGTCAAGAAATTCTCCCTGGCTTATAAAATCAGATATTCTCAGACTTTATCTCACAACTTAATCTCCTGTCTAGGTTCCATTTATCCTGGATATCAGTATGTTCATTATTTTCAGGTATTGTGCTCAGATATTTCCTATTGTTTAAGAGCAACAGCCCAGACAAAGAAAGTCTAAAAGTCATTGTGGTGGATAGAATTTGATTAAAATAAAGTTACTGACCATTAAACAGAGCTCTGTTTTAATTCAATAATAAGGCTTTTAGAGCAAGGTATTGTTTAACATGTTTGAGGCTCCCCTCTAACAGAAATTGATGAGGTAATGCTGGAGACAGCTTGAGAAAAGTCAAGGATACCAGGACATTCCAAAAATCTCACTGTCTCCCAGGAACATTTTTTAACTCTGACATCAACCCTCCAATAAAACCTGAATCCAGCAGAGCTCCTGTGAATGCATTCGAAGTAATTCAATGCAAAATTATCTCCAAGACAGATGATGTAGGAAAAATCTACTGGGTTTGGCTCAAAGCATCCACAGGAGAGTAAATCCTTGGAAATGTACCTGAGCTAGGGGCAGATCAAACTGTCTGGAGTGATTGATGCTGAGAAAAACTCAGGATGCTTAAAAGAAACCACATTTCTCTCTCTCTCTCCTTCTTTTAAAATAATGTTCACAGCAACAAATGAATTTTGAGTTTTGGTACAGAGCAGATGCTCGAGCAGAAGATCAGGAATAATAAAGCCAGGATTTGTTTCATCAGCTAAATGCCCTGCAAGGTTCCTCTGACACTTCTTTTCCTTGTACAGCATCACTGCTTGGAGTTTTGCTTTAAAAGGAATTATTTCCAGACATTCCTCCCCTGAAACTTTTCTTGAGGAGTGTGGCTCTTATGTGAAAATAGTCATTACACTTTGGGCAGCAAAATATCCATTTACCCCAGAGAAGAAACCTTGGAAAAGCAGGAACACCTTAAAATTTATTTTACGGATTTATACTAGGTTGGATTAATTAACTTTTAAAAAAACCCAACCCAAACCTTCTCAAAATCAGGACACTTTATCCATTTCTACAGAATTTAACAGAATGGGGATCAAACTTCACAAAATTTCACATTCTCCCGTTTTACGAGTGATTTGATGTGGTAAATGTATAAGATACTTCCAAGTTAAGGAGAATGTTCATGGTCAACCTGGAACACTGCACAAAATCTCAGGTTTTTAATATGAAATCATAGAATTTTGTGATTTTTTCTTTCTATAAATACAATTTTCTTTAACTTTCTCATTTTTTGCCACAGGATCCCACTACCCCACTGCAGAAAGTCCAGGGCAAACACCCCATTTGCAGCTATAAATGCAGGGATCTGTGAGTGGAAGAGCTGAAGCGTGGTTTGGGGTGAAGGTTCAGTGCTGATCCCACAACCCCGAGCCTCAGGGCCAGCAAAATTCTCCAAGGACTGGGGGAAGGAGCTGCAAGTGAGACCTAAACCCTGTGTGGGGCAAAGCCTGGAACAAAGCACAACCTCAGCACGTCTGAGCTGCCTCCTCCAGTATTTTTCCACTTCATGGGTGCAGGTATTAATTACTGAGCTGGGGAATTACTCACCCGATGAGGGCCACCATCTGCTCCACGATGTGTTTGCTGAAGGTGATAATAACGAAGAGTTTCTGTGGGAAGGAAAAGAGCAGTCACAGAAAGCCTGGAGGAAGCCCAGACAATGGGGGACACTTTGTGTTCCTTCCCAAGCAGCTCCTACCCAGCTTTCCCTCCTCTCCTCTTTATTTTTCAACATTCTCCTCAGAAAAGAGGCAGGAGAGAAAAAAAAAAAAAGCTGCTCACTTTCTGCCTCTGTTTCCTCCCGGTTTGCGTTTCTTGCAGTGTTTTTGCAGCCTGGTGCTGCCCATTCTCATCCTCCCCAAACTCCCATTCCCAGAAGCTCAAGGTCATTTTACTCGGTCAACAGTGTTTGAATGGAAAAACAGCCAGAGAAACTCACAGCCCCTCACACAAACACGTGGCCTTCCGGACCACAGAGGGGAAAATAATGTGCTTTAGAGCCCTGATTCAGACAGAAACAACAAAAAAATACTGAGTGAAGAACAAAGAAAGAGCCCTTGGGCACCTGTGAGACTGATAAAACAGAATAATCACAGTGCCTAATCATCACAGCCCTAACCCTAATCCAAAGTGTATCCAAAAACTCTTCATAAAAACAACTTTATTGAGTAATATTAAATACGAAAATCTAACCTAGCAAGTTTTCCCCCTAAGTCAAAACCAAACCTGTACCCATGAAGCTATAATCCCAAATGTAGTATTTAATCATATTAAATAATATTAAACATATTAAAAGACAAACTTCAAATACAATTTCAACCTTACAAGAAAAAAGACCATGATTAACCTGACGTAATTTTACAAAACACAATAACTCTTAATTTCCTACTAACTACAAAATCATTAACATTAGTTGTTGTTCTTATGCAAATCAGAATGAAAAAATGAAATTAAATTGACATAATTTTAGTGAGGAGGTAATATAAAAGGAGTCCCTGAATGGCCACTGCACCAGTCACTCATTTCCTGTCTGAACATTGCATTAAAAGCCTTTTCCATGACTCTCACATTTCCTAAATTCCAAGTCCAGCCAGATCACTCCAAAAAATCAAGGCTATTGCACAAGGGTGTGCTTGAAAAAGAGAATTCTAAAAGCTGAGCCTATTACAAAATCAGATGATTTACCAACTGTACAAGGCACTGGGAAATGTTTTTTCACTTACATGGGATCTGAGTGTGGAGCACTATAAATTACACAGAAAACACTGTGGTAGCTGAACAAGGCAATTAAAATAATAAAAGGAATATTGATCTAATATTACTTCACTTTTCTGTGCTGCCAGAACACATTTTAGCAACACGTGGATTTAAAAGTCGAAGAAAATTCAGATAGCACAAAAAAAAAAGAGTGGAGAAAAAGTTGTTCTATCCCAAGAAATGGAAGAATTTCCAAATCTATTTATTATCTGTTTAAGCACGGGGAAAAATAAAATAACCGTTTAAAAATGTCAAGAAGAAAAAAGCTTGCGTTTAGGGCAAAATAAAGATTTTAAGGCAGCTTGATGAGGATGTAACAAGAATTATTTTATACTGAAAGCTTCTGCTATTTTGATGGGAGTCACAGCAGAGATTTCCAAACAGCAGAGGCACAGGCACTGCAAAAACCCAAACTCAGCTGAAAACATCCCAAACAGAGCGACGTAGTTCATGCTACAGCCCTGACCACACCAGAAAATCCTCCAGGGGATCAAAACTTCATCTCTCCTTGGACCAGGGTGACGCATTTACAAGCAAAACTCAACATTTTGTGCAAACAACTGGATTGTCAAACCCAGCACATCTAGCACGGCCCTGAGCGAGCAGCAAAAGCGGGGCCCATGAAAGGCAGCCCCTTTCCAAATGACCTGGGACACCCAAAATCGCTGCCCCAGCCCCAAAACTGCGGCAAACCCGCCCAAACTGGGCTGGCCCAGCCCCGCAGGGCTCAGTGGGGTTTTCTCACTGAGCTAAAAAGGGCATTTCAAAGTGCAAATGAGGGTTTGTTACCAAAAAGGCGAGTTCACCGTGAGAGGAGCCCTGGCAGTCTGGTAAGGGCTGTAGGTAAATACCTTGGCTAACCACCAATTTCCTGAGCGGGTCAGCAGCTATAAATTACTCACTTGCCAGGGTTTGGAGGAGCCCAGCAGCTCCTTTATTGTAAATCCCTCGCACCAAATTAATTTCCATTACTTCAGGTCGGGCAAGGAGACTCCAGGATTCATTCCCAAGTAACACAGTGGAACAGGCAGGGAAAGAATCAAAGGTTTCAGCCCCGAGGGAGGAGCAGCACTTGCCTGGATGTGCATTTTAATCACGGCTTTTCCAATCAAGGTTGCACCGAAGAAGGTCCAGAAGGGAACCAGAAAGTGGCCACAAGTTATCCCAGCCAGGTCAAACAGGGGGTTTGGGATCTGTGGAGTGCAAGGGAAAGAGGTTCGTGAATTGTAGCACACATTGGATGGACAGGAACATGACGGACTCTGAAATCTTGAAAAATGCAGGGTTTCCCCTTCTCCAACTTGATCCAAAACTCTCGTGTCTTAATAATTACAGAAATGTTGATGTCGCACCACATAACTTAAGTCTCTGGGATTCAGCTAGACAATGTCCCAGACAATTCCATTCTCATGGTCCCTCCTTACCCCTGGATCCTGAAAAAAGCTAATGAAAAGTTTTCCATGTGAAATGCACAGAAACCACAGCAAAGCCATTTTGAGTGATTTACCAAATTTTCTCTCTGACAAGCACATCACTCTTGGAAGCCAGAGCTCCAACTGATCCCCAGTGATTTCCAGCTGAGAAACTACATTAAAAACTGGCATTTATAGTCATATGTATCCAGTTTAAAAGCACTGATTAGATTTTATTAAGCATATGCATTTCATTTAAAATTAAAAGAATTTTTTATTATTATTAAACTGCTGGCCTGACTTTTGGTATTGTGATACTATCTGTAAAATATTTTTGAAATGAAACCAAGGAAGTATCTGAATTCCAACCTTTCCCTCTCAGCCTGGAGCACAGGGGCAGTGTCTGAGCAGGGTCACCCCCAGGAGCAGTGTGGTACCGGGGAGACAAACTGCAGCACTGCTGGCGTTTTGTGACTTAAATAAAGAAATGAAGAGTGCAGATTGGGAAAGAATAAAGGACACTCTGCCTGCCACCAAGCCTGCAATCTGTGAGAAAGGGCTGGGCAGCAGTGGAGAGCAGCAACTCAGATTTATGAGCAGCCACAACAGCACCTGCAGAAGAAGAAATCCGAAGCGGGGCTCTAATCGTGGCCCGGCACGGTCCCCGAGCAGGCTCCACCCGGGCTGCTGCAGCTCCCTCCCCACCTGGGACAGCTGCTGGGGCACTCTGGTCAATGATTGACTGCACAGCATCCTGCTCGGGGAGCCCAGGCTGCTCCAGGCCTCCAGGGTGTTCTTGGCTGGGGGCTCTGAGGGCTTTTTGTCGGTTCACGGAACGCTGTAATCCCTGCAGCGAGTTTGGGGCAGGGGTGCTGTGGGTACAGCACGGGCACAAGTCACTCAGCACGTCCCCAGGAGGGGGTCTGAGCAGCCAGCCAGGTTTTCTCTGTGCTTGCTACTGAAAGTTGCCAAAAAAAAGCCCGCAAAGACAGGAGGGCAAATTCTCACAAGTCACAGTGAGGAACTTCGGGGCTGATTGTTGCTTTGTTCCTTCCCCAGAGCTGCCTTTATATAGAAATAAACTCCAGACAATCCTGACTTCCTTACTGCCACTAAACAACATGACAGTCAGTTGACTTCACTGCATAAACTTGCAGAATTTTAATTTCCATTTGATGGTGTTTTTATGCAGCATTTAGAAGCCACCACTTGAGAGACAAGGACCCACAGCTGGGACAGTCATTACCACTTCACCAGCAAGTTCTCCACTCATAAAAAAACATCAAATAAAAACCCATCAAATAAAACTCTGCCTAAAATCCAGAAGGAAGATCACAATTACAAGGGAGGCCAGCAGAGGAGACACCTGGTAGAGCACAGAGAAGCAGAGAAGCCCTGAGCCAAAGCCCCTGGGCTCGTGGGGGCGCAGCCAAATGCAAGGAGCACACGTGGGGGGCTGCCTTCCTTCCCCTTCCTCACCCAGAGGTGCCACACAGAGGGACAGCTCTCCATTCCCGCTTTTCCAATGCCTCTGGAACCTTTCACCTCTCCTTTCCTCCTGCAGTTGTTGTGTGAGCACATTTCCAAACCCCCAGGCATGCCCTGGTGCATCCTCATCCCTCCCCCAGCCCAGCTGCAGCTCAGGGCCTGGGCAGCAAAGTGGGGAAGAAGTTAAGCAAATGTTTAAAAATCACTAAGCAGGAACTCCGGGGTGTTTACAGCCACCTCTCGTGTTTACCAACTCCTTCCTCCTGCTCTCCACTCCTCCACCTTGCCCAGTCACTCATCCCTGCCACCTCCCAGCTGTGGAGGTGACAAAGACAGGGAATAGCTGGGGCAGGGATGTGTCCCAGCACTGAGTCAGAGCAGGGAGCAGCTCCTGAGAGCTCCCTGCCTGGGAGGATTTAAGGAGCAGCTTGTAGGCTACGACTCCACTCTAAACATTAAGACCTTTCAAAGGATTAGTGAGCAGGAGATTTATGTCAGCAGCTCTAATCAGATTAATTCTAACACAGGTTACCTACATTGGAGCAAGCAGTTGGCTGTGTCATCTTTACAGTTTAGGAAACCAAGAGATGCTGGACAAGTGTGGAGTGAAAGCCTCAGCAGCTGGGTAATGCTGTGGTTATTCCAGAAAAATGGGATTTGGGGGGGTCCCACACTTCCCCCCTTCACTGCAATCACATCCCACAGTTTGTGTGAGGGATTAAGAACAAGGCACACCATTCCTACCAGTTCCAGAGAGAGATTCAAACCTCCAATATTACTTTTTTATTCTGAAAGAAGAGCATTATCCTACTCAAAAACTAAAATAGCATCCCTGGAGATGCTCCTTTCACCTCTTGATTAAAAAAGCCATGAGCAGTTTGTAGCTGCACAGCCACGACTGAAATTTGCTTCCTTTTTCTGCCCTCTCTGGCTCCTAATGACCCAAAGAGCAGATTTGGGAGGACTGGAATGGATGGACACCCTAATCAGGATATCTGCAGGTGGTTTTCCACTCTCCAATCCATGTACACCTCCGGATCTGAGGATGTCAAGAATGTCAAATACATCAACACCTAAAGAACTCATAACACAGTTCCAGCAGATTTTGTTACCCTGAGCACCACAGAGATCACAGAATCTGCAAACAAAAATGAATTCCACGGCAAGACACGCAAACTGCAGTTTGTGCCCACAAATCCCCCTGCTCCTGGGAAAAACTCACCGAGGCACAGGCCAGGATCCCAAAGAACCCAACCTTCTGCACCAGGTTCTGCACAGCCAGTTTAGCCCGGGAAGCAAAGTCCTGCAAACAGGAAAACAAAGTTATTAATGAGGAAAACCCCACCTGAACAGAGCTCAGAACGTGCGTGATTTCCAGGATTTCCTAACCAGGAATTGGGAGAAATTTTAAAGCAGGAAGGCCAGTTTGAAACCCCGAGTTTAGAGGGACAACCGTGGTGCTCGGGGTGGAAATCTGAGCACCACATGCACTGAGTTTTGTTTTTCCAAACCCTGCGAGTGGCACTGAGCTCCCACTGTTATGGAAACAGGTTTTCCAGTATTTATTTCCCCATATCTTTGGAATGCCAGCGCTGTTTCTACCTTATTCCTTACACAAGCAGAGGGAATGAATTCCTCCAGTGCCATTTCCAGCGGTAAAAAAGGAAATTTCTGAGAACAGAAAGAGCACAATAATCCCATTATATGCTTAGATCTGCTCTCCCAAACCCAGGATCTCAATCAAAATAGCCAATTCCAGGCACTGCCTACAACAGACTTGTAAAATTCATTAAAATCCAGAAAGTTGAGCCTAAATTACTTTGAAGCAGGGGAGGAGCAGCCCCTGTGACTGGAGCTGCTCTGGACAAAGTTGCCTCCTTTTACTTTGTGATCAGTCCTTACTCCTGAGGCTGCAAATTTGCCAATTTTTACCCAGGAAAATTAATTTTTTTTTACCCAGGAAACCCCTTAAAAAGCAAAAGTAAAGATTCTCACGAGCAGTTTCTTTGCATGTGAAAAGGGACTTTACAGGAGATAAAATTCTTTTGAAGCAAAACTGTCCAGAAAAATAAAAGCAAGGTCAGTGCTCCCTACTCAGGCTTGGCCACAACAGTTCCAGAAAGCTGGGAGCCCTTGGGAATAGCAAACATTAAAAAATAATTATCCATTCCTTTTAAAAAAACCTACAAATAAGCAATAAAATTCTGATTTTCCAGGAGCAATGCAATAAATTACACAAGGAAATTACTTTAATCAATAATTAATGATATTCTAAATTCCACCCTTTACTATTGAACTGTACAATTTAGAATATCATTAATTATTGATTAAAGCAACTGCAGGGTAATCCAGAAAAATAACATTTATGCAATTTTAACTTTGTTACAGTTCTGTTGAAATCTTAAATACTACACACCAAAGAAGGAAAACTACGATTATTTTACAATGTTCTTGCATATTATTTAAATTTTGAGCTGTAGAATTGGCAACATTTTCCGTTGCAGACAAAAAAATAATAAACCTGTGATGAGACCATTTGCTTCTTTTTACACCCCTTTTTCAAGTAGCTTTTCTCCATTACTGTGCTTCCAGCAGTTAAATTCTCAATTTAAAAATTATAAAAAAATAACAACCCAAAAAACAATTATTACTCAAGTCAGAATAATTCTATTTATTGTATTTAACTGTCTGGAAAAATAAATTAAAACTGAAAGAAAAATGCCAAATAAATGAGATTTCCTAAATCTTTCAGTGGGACATTTTTAACCACAGGGGAATATAAAAACCTTCTAGAATATCCCATAAAGGTGAATTTCCACACTTCGACCAGGAGTTACACCTCAGGCTCGTGATTACAAAATGGAAGAGATCAAATATTCACTCTTTTAATGAAAATTTTCCCTGATATTTTCCCATTGAACTCGCAGGATCCCCACAGAACATGAGGGATTAAACCTGCTCCTAGTGAGGCTCACACCAAACCCTTGAGCTTACTCTGACAGGAAACAATCTGGAAAGTAAAACTGATTTTTTTTAATTTTTTTTTTTTTTATTAAAATAGCGAATTTTGACCCAAATTGTTATAANTATTAAAATAGCGAATTTTGACCCAAATTGTTATAAACAACAAACCACGACAATTTACTGACGACCAAGCCCAAAAATCTTGTGACATCCAGGGCAGTTCCTGCTCCAACCCCAATTCCCTCGGGGTCATTTTCAAGGAAACAGAAGCCAAAAAGGGGATGCCAGGTCCAGTGGGACCCTCAGGATTTGGGATGGGCTGAGAGGGATGGAGGGAATAAAACACCCAGGAAAAGAACAAGGAAAAGGAAAAGAACAGCTCTCCCAGTGCCCCGCCAAACACAGGAGTGGCAAGCACTCTTCAGGAACTTCTTTCCAAATTCATTTAACACCAAGAAGTGCTAAACCAGATTCTGTCCTTGGAAAGGTGTCCTGAAATAGTTCCCTCCTCAGGGATTTCTGCAACAGAGCTCACTGTGGCCAGGACATTTTCAGTTCCTATTTTCTCCCCCATTTCCCAAAGCTCACAGGGTTCTCGAGCAGTATTTTCACTTTTATAAGCCAATAAATATTTTTTCCTAGCAGTTCCATAAATCTGATGGCAAAATATCTTTAAAATAAAACACTCCAAGACAATTACTCAAAGGGCTCCATGATTTATTTGCATGGAAGTTGTTTCTATTCTGATTTTAATTTATTTCCCCATTATCTTTTACTGTGTTGCTAATGCACTGTTGTATTCATTTTCACAAGCTGGAATTGGAAATAAACTCTTTAGCAAATGACCTATAAACTAATACTTGCAGCAAAGCTGCTTTAATAAAATATATTATTGTAATTATAAATAAATTGACAGTATTAACTTAGGATAAAGCACAGTGCACCATTTTAAACCAAATTT
>WAAG01067174.1:6596-18599 GCA_013390105.1 Tichodroma muraria
ATCGCCGCGCCCTGAGCGGCGGCCTCGGGGCGCGGCCCGGCCGGGGGCACGCCTCGAGCGCCGGCAGGTCAGTGGCGGCTTTGCCCCGGAGCCGGTGGTACTGGGGTGCCCGGCCAGCCCCGGCCAGCTCCGGTATCGGCGGAGCCGGGGCCTCCCGGTGCTCCTCGCTGCCCGCGGCTCTGGGCCAGGCCGTGGCGCATCAGCCCTGTCCGGCAGGGCTCGCCCGGAGCCGCGTCCTGCCGAGAGGGATTTGCTTTGGTTAAACCACACGGGTGGCTCTGGGGCTCCTGCCGCTCCGCCGCACCTGTGGCTGCCCGGGGCCCCGGAGAAGCTCCGGCTCACGGGCTCCGCACTGCCTGTGCGGACCTTTGCTTCCACTTCGCGCTGAGCTCCGCACCGAACCCGAGAGCAGATAGATAGATGCCTTCCTGCGGCCTCCCCCGCTCAGCTTGCGGGGACAGCAAAGGCTGGCACGTGGCAAGAGGGCATCGAATGCTTTTATCTGCAAGTTGTTTTTTTTTTTTCTTTGAGTTTTTTAAATGTGAAGTGGAAGAATGACGGTGCATGAAGGTGCTGAAGTGCGTTGAAGTTGTGGGACAAACCCAGGAAGCAAACAGAACTTGGTAGTTTACCTGACAGAGGGGTATATTCTCTCAGGACCAAGCGGGGAGGAAAGAAAGAGGAGGCAATTAACACTACGTGTTAATTTAATTTAATTTAAATCAGTTTGTACCAATAGTGCAAAGTGAGTTCTTGTTTAACCTTCTGATGTTTTAAAGTAACTTGTTAATTAACTACAGATAACTTACTCTATGTATTAAAGGAATGACAAATGATAAATCAGTCCGAAGTGAGTTTAGTAAATTTTGTTTCTGTATTTTTGTTTTCCTCCTTACGTTTTGGAAGCAGATCTTGAAAGAGTGGTTTCATGCATCTGCAGTCAGCTGAACTTGGGGCTGAGCATGGTTAAACTTCTCTTGGGAATGGAAAGATTCTTATTAGGTTATTTTTCTTGCTAATAGTAATCCTCTTGAGATTCAAAAGAAGACTAATTTATTTGATAACTAATAAATAAAGTGCAAAGAAAATTATACTGTTGAGCTCCAACAACAACATAAAAAGGAAATATGCCATAGTAGGCTTGTTTTCTATTGCTCAGTTTCTGTGAGAAGTATGTGAGGAACTCTACAAACATTTTTGTGTCAGAAAGCACATCAGATTTTGACAATGACATCACCTGAAATACAATTCTTAAAGTAGAAATAGATGGTTCTCAGAAGAAAGAAAAAAAAGAAGTGAAATATATATGGGTTTTTTCAAGGGAAGATATAGTTCTAGTGGAGGAAAATAAATTGTTTTGCTTATAAAAGAAGTTGTTGAGTAGCCACAGAAAAGGGATAAGTGCCTTCAGTGCCAGCATTAACAACCTCTGGTGGTTTGGACTTGCAGAGTGAAGCTGGTGAAGATTGCTTGAGATACAAAATCAGCAAGTCCAGAACAAAATGAAGCAGAAAAGATCAAGGCAAGGGAAATACGATTTATCTATTATAATGTGTTTTAAAATTGTTAGTGTATGGCCTACTCTGTTCCCATTCTAACCATTGTTTTTCCAGTTTCCAGTAGTAGGTTTTCCTGGATTCTGTTTTCTTATTTCAGTGGCAATGCATTAGCACTACAGTTGTGCTTTAGCACAGTAAATACAATATATCCCCTTTCCAAAAATGTATAATCTACCTGCCAATACCATACTGTATTGGCAGTGGAAGCTACATGTAAAGGGGGTCAAATAGTTGAGGGTACCCAAAGGAAAGACATTGAGTAACAGATGAGCTAATCTGGCAGCCATTGTACACTTAGCTGGAGGACAGTTTTTGAAGGGCAAAATAAGATCACTGAGAAATTGAAGGTGGGATGAAATGCAGCAGTTTTAGCAAAAAAAGACTGTGCCAGACTACCTGGTTACCTTATGTTTCATTATGAGGGAACTTTGATGCTGTACCATGTGAGGAAATCATATAAAACAGAAAATTTGGATTAATTGCATCGTAAAATGACTTTGGAATGAACTGACAGATAATAGATGGAAAGAAGGGTGCAAACTGGAGTTTTTGAGGACTATTGGAATTCTTTCCTTAGTGACACTAGTGAAAAAGTATAACAGTGATAAAATCTTACAACACAAACCTGGTGGACTGTATTGATAGAGAGGAGGATTGGGGTATCCATGTGCTTACAAGTTGAATCAAAACTGAGATTAATAGAATTAGATGAGATTTAGTGATGCAAGTAGAAACTGATCACAATTTATTCTAGAAGAGTTCATCACTTCAGTGACAGGCTGGTAGTTGGTATAATAATCAGCAGCAGAATGACAGCAGGTGACATGGCTGAGAAAATAAAAAAAAAAAAGATAGTGTCCTAGAAAGTGTAAGGGTGGATTTCCTGTATGTATAGAAAATATTACTGTCAAAGTATATGGCATTAATAGGACCTTATTTGGAGCCCAACTCTCACCCACATTCAGATACATGGGTTCAAACAAATGGATGGAACAGATGCAGAAAAGGACCACATGGATGTTAAGAGGAATAGAGAGGCTTAACAGAAAGACACAGAAGTGACAATCACACTTATTATGCAAGGAAGGAAAATAATTACATGAGCTCAAGATTAGAAAAAAGCAAAACAAATGTGTGTAAAAGGGATAATGTGTAGACTTTGCTGGAAATTGCAGGAAGAGCTCTAACTATCAGACTCAGATATTCTGGAGTGGTTTCAAATGAGAAACAAGTTTAAATTTCTTTTAGGAGGAAGTTTGATACATCCAGGAAAGAGCATCAGTGTTGGGTTGTGCATAGTAGTAGGAAATTTGATTTGAGAATCCTGGATATCCCCTCCCATAATACCACATTCTTCTGTAGCAATGGATTCTGAGATAGATATGTTAATTTACAGTGGGTCTGTTTTGAAAGTGCTGCTGTTTTTTTGTCATATTAATTTCCTTTTATGCCTCTTAATAGCAGCAGAGTAGTTTGGTTGTGTTTGCTCTGAACTGTGTGTTTGGTTTGGACACTATGGGTGAACTCATGCAGTGCTACCTGATTTCTTGTGCCTGGATGGGCTACTTGTAGGAGTCTTAATGAAACAATTTTTAGGTAAGTTTTTAGACATCTAGGCCAAGACAATGTTGCATTCTAAAATGTATGTGTAATCAACTTCCTTGGGATGTTACCTGAGACCTTGTGTCTTTTTTTTTTTTCCTTGCCTTTTGGATTGTGTAGTTTTTACATACAGCACTTAGTGCAGTACTGAAGAATTAACAGAAGAACCTAAAGATTAAAGAACATTTATATTCAGCAAGCTCTTGTCCTCTAGGCAGACAGTTTAGATTTTTACTTGGCAGTTTGGCTTTTGGGAAATCTCCACAGGGCAGGGAGTTAAGCAATCATTGCTCAGTCATCCATTTTATTTTTCAGTCCACAGCTGTAGCAGGTTATTCAAAGAGAAATAGTATGTTTTAAGGAGGTAACTTCCTGTTCAGTGGTCAATAGAAAACTAAGTGATAGAATCAATCCAGTCATCAATTTATGCATTAAGTGCTACCACTGGCACTTTCAGTAGTTGCTGAAGCAAAGAAGTGAATTGATTATAAGAATTAAACTTCCTTCATATGCCTAGAGGTGAACAAGTCATGAAAATGGAAGGCTCATTTGTTATGAGACACTATGAAAGACTAGGAAGAAAGAAAAAAACAAAGTACTATTTCTAAATGGTTTCTTGTACTTTTTTTCTGTAAAGTGGGATTTGATTTACAGACATCTTGAAACTTACAGGGCAGAGGTGTGACTATAGAGTGATGGTATGAGTGTGGAATGAAATATGCTTGGTTGTTATTTAACCCAGATTCCTGAAAGTTATTTTTCTCTTCCATCATGAGTCTGATTCTTTAAAGAAAATAATTCCTATTCATAGCAGGTTCTTTCTCTTGTTCTTTTCTTAACCTTTTTGAATTGGAAGGAAGTCATGGACTTCCCATTGAAATGGTAGGAACACTGTGTTAGGCCTTCAGCAAAGAAAAATTTTCTGACCTGATTTGCCTGTGTCATCCTACAAGGCTTTCTGCCATTAAAAGAGGCACTTCCACTGGTGTCACTTGTTTCTAGTCCTCTTGTGCTGTATTATGCCTCTTGAAATAACACTGATTGGGGGAGCAAAGCCATGGAAGGGAGCAGCATTCGTGTGATAAGGCTGATAATGACATTTGCATGACTCAATAACAAAATCAAAACAGCTCATATTTTAGTATTAAACAAAAATAAGGTGTGACTGATGTCACTAAGAGCAGGCCAAATCCATTCTTTGGCTGGTTTAATGTAACCATGTCTGGGGGGAATGTGTACAAGTGTATGCTCACACGCGTGTATACATAAACATACACCTGCTGTGCTGCAGATGCTGGCTGATGAGTAGAAGTGACAGAGAATCAATATATAGAAGTACTGGGAACCTACACACTGAACAGAATCAGAGTATGGCAGGGCTTGGTTTGGTAGCAGTAGACTCAGAAAGGGAAGATTCACTGCAGCCTGCAGCAGCATCTTTTGGGTTATTTTTTTTTAATTGCTCATTGTTTGGTTTTAATTATTTTTTGTAGGAATACTTTGGAGTCAGGCCATTGCTGCTGTAAATCTTCAGATTTCCATGGAAGTCCCCAGAGGGAGATAGCATTTTACACACCTGGAATAGATGGCTTTGTGGGTGGAAATATTATTATGGTGTCTTTGGTCCTACATTGTTTTTAAACAGTGGTGGTTTTGAAATGCCAACTTCAATGGTTAAAACTGCAGTTGTGAAAGTGTTTAGGAAGTCTGGAAGCCAAACATTTTAAAGAAATGTGGAGAATTTGATGAAAAATATATGGATGCATAATTGGGATTTAAAGACAGATAGCATTACAAGATACTTTTTTTGTGCTTGCAGATTCTGTCCCTGGTAGGGTCCTAGTTGAACTTTCTGCCCTTGCATTTCCTCTAGGAATGATACATTGTGTTTAGCAGGCATTCAAAGCGGAATTCATGTTTGTGAAATACTGGGAGTAGCCAAGACAAAGTCTTCTACAAGTACTGGGTTTTGGCAGGGGCACCTGAACTGTTTGGCATGTGGATCTTTAAGGAGACACTTGAGGACTACAGATATTTTAAAAAGGATGAGAAGGCAGAGATTTATTTCCACATGTAGTCCATCATCTGGGTCTGAAAGTTAATGTATCATGTGAGATGACAGTGTTGGCAGTGGTGTGAGTGCCATGCATTCCTGAACTTTGTTCATTTTATGTGGACAGGTATCTGTATCATTTACATCATCTACGGTTAAAAAACTAGGTAGAAGAGATATCAAGGATAAAAACAATGAGCACACAATGTTTCATTTCTACAGATGATATTTTCAGCTCAAAATCGATATATTTCAGTGGGTTGTAGGATTGAAAAAGGGTAATCTGTTGCCATGGCCATATTATATCTTCAATAAACACATGCTGCACTTGGATTTGCACAACTATTAGATTTTTTTTTTTTTTTTGAGTAGTACTTGATTTCCAATGTTTCTGGCGATTATAAAACCCAACCTCCATTTTATATGCATGTGCTACTAAGCCTTTCCTTGGTTTGCATAAGAGGATCTGGAGCTCCCCTTTGCAATCACTTCTGAGAACTCTAAATGGGGAATGGCAACAAAAAGAGGAATTTTGAGTTTTAACAGGAGACGCACTTGTCAATCCATAGTAGGTAAAAGTGAAAAATCCCTGCATCGAGTACTAGAAGTTTGTAGTACCGCTTGTATTGTTCCCTCTTTGTGAGGGAAACTGAACAGACCTTCTCATAAAGAGCAGCGTACTTCTGCATGGCGCGTTAAATTTGCAATCTACAGACTCAACTAGTTAATACGCCAGCTACTGTTTGGCTTTAGGCTCTGTTTGTCTTCCATTGCTACACTTGCCTGGAGTGTTTTGTTGTTGAGAAATTTGGGACTTTATTCCCTGAAGCAGGCCAGGTTGCTGATTCCCAAGGTTTATTTGAAAAACAAGGAGTATATAGCTGTTACACAGTGTGATAACCTAAAATGCCTGACTGACTCAGTTTCGAAGCTAAGACTTGTGTTTCACAGCTGCTTTCTGCCCTTCTCATGGAAACTATACCCAAAAGTGTGCAAGTGCAGATGAACGACACATCAATCAAAATTTGTGCTTAGTTGGTTTTTTCTTATGGCACTTAATGTTACCAATTCCATCCCTTTCTCTCAACCTGCTGTTCTCTGGCTCCCTTGTTTCCTGCAAGCTCTGCAGAGCAGGGCTCATCAGCTCGAGGTGCCTTATGTTAGGCCCACAGGAGTCCTGTACTGTAGGAGCTGACAGCGGAGCCAGCTGGCAAAGCACAAGTCTGAACCATGGATCCCCCAGCACCTGGTTCATGTGTAGCATGCCAGGAGGGAGGAGGGTTGTATAAATACCTGCTTCTAGAGTTGCCCAGATACACCACTTCAACATATGCTGAAGATGTGTGCACAAGATGAGGCTGAGAGTGCTTGCCCCAGCCCCTCCAGTCCCATTGGCTTTCCCTCCCATCGTTACAACTGATTGAAAAACAGTTACTGAGAAGAAATTATTTACTGAGGGTGGTGAGGCACTGGAATAGGTTGCCCACAGAAGTTGTGGGTGCTCCATCCCTGTGAATGTCCAAGACCATCTTGGATAGGGCTCTGAGAACCCCTAGCATTGTGAAAGGCATCCTTTCCCATGGCAAGAGAGTTGAAAGTAGATGATCTTTAAGGTCCCTTCCAACCCAGGCCATTCTGTGTTTCTATAATATGATGATTCTGTGTGCTATGCAAAAGCTTCAACCAAAATCACCTCACCCTGCACACCTGTGCCATGCTGTTAAACCACTTTTCTGCTCTTTCGGGCAGAGGGGGCAAACCTGAATTCCTGTGTGAGTGCTAAATAGTGTACGGACTCGGAGGGGTACCATCACCCCTGCAAGGAGATGGAGTAGGTGCCAAAGGAAAGGCTGAGGATCTGGAATTCCACACAAGGTATCTTTCCTCACCCCTTCATTATGATGAACTCAGCAGCTGATGAGTTGTATTGAGAGATTTGTTGGCGTGTCTGAATGGTTCTTGTAGAGATCTCAACAGAATGGACAATGAAGATTACATTCTTAGGTATTCTAATTTTTGCCTTCAGTGTGCACTGGAGCAGCGTGTCTTAATTTGGGGCTGTGGATTTAGGCAAAGACACACTGCAGTGCTCAGCACCGCAGCAGCCAGGCCCTTTATTGAATCTGGCCTCACTGCAATAAGTGTGAGTAATGGCGAGAGAGGCATGAGAGCAGAATGACTGTACAGGGGGGAGAGCTGCTCTTGAGTTGCTAGAGTGAAAAACATATTTGTAAAGGGGTAAAATTAGTGCTGGGTACAAGAATGCCATTTAATGAAACAAATGACTACACTGCTTAGTGGCAGGAAAAACGTGACACATCGCAGATAACCAGCAGTCCCCCTTCCCTGTCTCAGGGTTGCTGCAGGGCAGACGGCATTTCTGGCAGCACTGGGCAGGCCGGGATGAGAAGTGGATCCCAGTGCTGAGGCTTACTGAGTGCTGGGACCCCTGAGCCACAGGTCTCACTGTGGGGACAGTGAGTGGCTGTCTTGGGTTCTCACCTGTGGGCTTGTAGTGAGAAGTGCTTTCCTCAGGTACTGAGAGAGTGGGGCAGGAGGGAAATACAGGAATATGCTCTCACTGAGATGTGTATTGCTTGTGAGGTACTTGTGGCAGCAATGTCATAGAAAAACTTCATAATAAAAATCAAATGTTTCTTCTTATTGGGTGCTCTTTTATCCCCTATTCATTGTGTTTTATTGCTCCTGTGCTATATTTTTGTTTTCTTTGTCTCCTTTTGATGTCATCCATGTAGTTCCATGTCCATATTTTTTGTTCCTTATTGTTGCATTTTTTAGTCATGCATGTCACTACTCCTTTAGCTTTCCTAAAGACTTGTCTCTTGTCTCTGTTGTGATCTGCTGTACAGCTTGGCCACGATCCATATGATGGAGCAATGTAGCCAAGCTGTGGGTTGACTGAGGCTTGCTTCACCGCCCTGACCTAGATTGCATCTGCAGTCATCTGGAACTGACTACATGCCTGAACTGATAAAAGAGGCTGTGGAAATATGAATCTCTGGGGCCTTGGCAAGGTATCCTCACATGTGTATGCATGTTGATGTGTGAGTACACTCAAAATGCCTGTCTGTTCCATCAGCTCAGCCGACTGGGTGCTCCTTTGGGATTTGCAGCAGCTTACGGCAAATGGGAACAGACCTGCAAAGCTCATGAGAATGCTGGGATTAACCCTGGAAAGGGGGATATGCCTGTTGCTCAGGAATGTGTGATGCCCATAAGCAAGAGATGCAAACCCCCTCATTTGACCTTTGTATAATTCTTTTCCTTCCAGTGAGTCCCTTTCCCTGCCTGTGACTCATCTTCTTCTAAATGTAGACTGTAAGGCTCTCAGAGGACTGCCTGTCTCTCCAAGCAGGGTAGCATAAAAAATAGCAATACTTTTGAATAACCAGTATGATTTTTTTAACACAAATAAACTAGGAGACCGCCTTGCTGTGTCTGTGCTTCTCTGTCAAGGGGTTTATCAGTCCCCCTGAGAGAACAGCGGGGCAGGTTCTGTCCTGACCTGCAACAAGAAGGTTGTTCTGACAAGAGGTCTCAGGAGCAGCACAATTGCAAGTGCAGTGGGCAGGAGATGTTATAATAAAAGATGGGTAGACAGAGACCAACAAATCTTTCACAGCATCCACATGCTTCCTTCCCTATTTCTGACCCTTTTGTAATTGGCAGCATCCCCTTGGTAACTGCAGTACAGCTTACATGAATGTCCAGTAGGAAGTTGCCTGCTCCCTTCAGCAGGATGCCCAATGCTCATCTCCTTTCTTCCAGCCTCTACATGCACTGTCCAGCTGCCCAGTCCACTTCTGTTCTCAACGCTTGGTGACTCTGGTGACCACTGTTACCTTCCATCCTTTGCTTCAGCTCTTAGGTTATCTTTGACTTGTAGTAGATCTCTTTTCTACCTTTTCTCTTTCCAGATGCTTGTGCCATATCCACCTGTCCTCTGGAAGATGAAAGAGTGAGGATCAGCTGTGTGTCATCATTTATTCTGCAAAAACTGAACAGATGAGAACTGCCTTGACAGCCAATAGAAGAAAATAATGTGATATGGCCACAGCAAGCACATATTCTATCTGACAATTGCACTATGATCCCAATGAGGAGTGGCATTCAACCTCCCTCTGATTACCTCTGCTCTTTTCTTTTGCTGTAATGATATAGTTTCTTTCCAACACACAAGTGTTTATGCAAAAATGCCAAGATTCTCTATGCAGATTAAAATAGGTTTACAAATTAAGGAAAGGCTGGTATGGAACAAGGGGAAAGTTATCCCAGCATTTTGCACTTCTTTGTAATCGAAGTCCTGTCTTTGGAGGGTGTTACATCAGCTATACACTTGGTGAGGCCTATGAGGATTTTCCTTGTGTAATGACTGCAGGAGTTAGCCATAGCATATCACACTGTTCTAAAAGTGGTATAGTAATAATCCAGTAAGCAATAGGTGGGCTCTCTTGGAAAAAATGCAGGAAGAAAACTTGGTGAGAGCTGGATCCTCTGCAGTGTCACCTCTCATGAGTGATTGACAAAACAAAACAAAACCAAAAGGTGAACTAATGCACCATGGGGATGGAAGGATGGATGCTTCCTGTTGGGGAATAGGACAAAATCCTGTGACATGTTCCCTCCTATTAGGTCTGATACCACTGCTTATGATAAAGATTAATTTCTAAAAATCAATTGTAAAGCTATAGGTCAGCCAATAAGACAGTGACTTGATTAATTTTTCATTGCAAAGAGTATGATAGTTTCATGCCTTTAATTGACATCAGTGCAGACAGTGTGTTGTTGAATCCAATAAAATTTGAGTCTATGAATTTGTTTTTCAAAGTAGATTATGAACAGAAGCCTTTGATTTCTATTAATTATGTATTTTTGAGTGAAAAGCTATTTTGTATATATATAACAGGAAATGTAGCATTTATTTTTATTAAACTAATAAAAGGGATAAACCTATCACCGCAAATTTTCATTTAATTTCTTTGGTCTTGTTTTCCTAAGCGTAGGCAGAAGGTGATACAGTGCAAGCTCAGGTATGTCATGATGCACAGTTCTTCACATCAGGTGGTTGATGTCATATAAGTGCATCGTGTTTCTAAATGAGAGCTTTGAAGTGGCAGTAGTGCTTGTAACTGCATTCACATGGCTCCATGGTCAGGTTGTGGCCTCAAGGTGCAATATGCAGGGTGCTGCTTACCTGTTACAATTAAGGTGGCACCTTACATGAGCTCTTTCCAAGCTCTGAAGCAGGTGAAGGTTAGGAAATGTGGAATGGGATGAGTGAAGAGAAATAGTAGAGCACTTGTAAATCCATTTGAGTTCACTATTAGTGGTCTGCAGGAGTGGATCTGCAAAGGGAAGCCAGGCCTGAGGCGTGCCGGGTTTTGGCAGATTAGGCTCCTGGAGGCTGCCTTTGCCTTTGAGAATGTGTGGCAAGTAAACACAAAGTGGATGAGGGGAACATGGCTGCAGCCTGGCAGCTGGTACAGCCTGGAGATCTTCAGCAGCAGTGGCTGGATTTGGGTATGACCCATTTGCCAGTCCAGGAAAGAAAGGAAAGGCAACATTAAGACTCCTTCCTATACTACTTGTTAATAACTCAGATGTGGCTATTCTCATCTAGAGAAGGTTTCTTACTGCTTGAACTAAGGTCATTGTCAAATAAGTGGTGTAAAAGGCTTGTTTTCTAGGAAAAAATGTTGGCATTGGAAGTTGCAAGAGGCTCCCTCTAAAAACAGCAGTCCCCTATACATCAACTGGTATTCTCTGACATTTTAATTGACCCACACCTTACACCAAATTGCCACTGATGCAATTTGCTCCTCAGCCACTCCTGCCGCTTCAGCTTGTTGAGGCAATGCATCTCAACCATGACCTATTCCAGGGCTTCAGCCCCCCACAGCCTACACTCTCCCACCTCCTCTCCGCCCCAGGCTCCCTCCTGGGAGGGAGGGAAAAACCCGGGCCCGTAAGTGAGGTGCGGGTGACATGGCCCTGGCAAGCGGCTGGAGGTGGGAGAGAAGGCAGCGGAGCTTTGTGCCCTTCACTACCATGCGAGGAGCCACCGACGGGGTGTGTGTGTCATTTCAGAGGTGTCTCTTACACTCCTCCCGAGTCCAGGTCTTCCTAACCCACCGTGTGTGGGGCTCTGGGAGAGGGGTCCTGTCAAACGGGCAGGTGAAGGGCGACGGGGCAGCGCAAGTCCAGGCATGGCACAACAAGTGGTCAGCTCGGGGGAAATATTGCGGGAAGCCTCCGTTGACCCTGGATCTTGCCGGGGAAGACAGATCGAGGCCGGTCAGAGGGGACAGCGCTGCCAGCCCCGCGGCGCGTGGGGTGCAGCGGCAGCTGGGCTGTGGTGCCCAGCCCCGCTTTCCCCGGGATGGACTTTCCCCGGTGCGGGTTCCCAGTGCCCAGGGGTCCCTGCGGGCCCGTGCCGTGCCGTGCCGTGCCGTGGCGATAGCGGCGCGGCTCCGTGGGCGAGCGCAGCGCGGGGCAGGGGGGAGGGGAACCGAGGGACATATTCGAGTGCGAGGCGGAGCCTGAGCATTTTATGAATGGGCTCATATGACGTCAGTGGGGGCGGGAGCAGAGGCCCCGCGTTCCACCAGTCCTGCGAGGCTCCCGGGCGGCGGGACCAACCGAAGTGCGGCGGCCGGGTGACGGCCACGCTCGCCGGCCAATGGCGGCGAGAGAGCGGTGCCGACCACGTGGGGCGCAGGCCGCAAGTAGTACGGGGGCGTGTGGCCGCTCGCCGCCTGCCCCCCCCTT
>WAAG01067180.1:0-23151 GCA_013390105.1 Tichodroma muraria
CGCCCGTATTTGGTGTTACCCAATTGAATGAATCATAGATGAAAATGAAGTTACTATTTTATCCTTATTATGTTTAGGTTTTCCCAGTTGTTAGTACCTATGGAGAAGATTATACTGATCCCAGACCTCATGATCTGCCATGAGTTCTTATTGGTAATTCCCAAGCTCTATGCAGCAAAAAGAAAGCACATGTTGTAGCTCGTCTGCACATCAGGAGTTCTGTAAGCTGAGTCAGGTTTGTGCAAGAGATCATGTCTCAAGGAGCTTGAATGTTACAGGAATGAAGAGTGACAGAACACTGCTGTCCATGGCATGACAAACAGCATTAGTGAACAGCAACATTTCAACCACAGTGCCTTAACAAGGTATAATCTGTTTACAGCAGTAACTCAAAAACACTCAGATAGCATGGTTACACTTTATAAAACCCATTCAGTTCCAAATAATACAATAGGGTATACGGTATTTAATATTTCATTTCAATTAACTATATTAGTATTTTCCTGCTGAATACAATTATGAACTTCAGTGACCTTAGTGCAGATACCTTAGAATTCCATACATTCTGTAACAACAGGCCTCATACACTAACATACATCATGTGTCAAAGCCAGTAGCATTCATTCTTTTAGTCTGTATTATGGAACTCTTACTCTTCCTACCTATACTACAACATCTTAAAACATAATGAAGAATTTAGGGGTTTTTTCCCCCCACCCAAAGTGAGCAAAAATATGGAAATAAAACTTGACAGTTTGCAGTAGTTGCATTTTCAAGTTTGAGTTTGTCTTGCACAAGAGATGGTTCTCCAAGGTGCTGTAGAGTATAAAACCAGCTCCTTACATGTACCCGCGTGTTTGAAAAAACTTTAGTAAGACATTGTGGCTTAGTATACAATATAAAGGAGGTGCAGTTTCAACATTAAGTGTATTTTTTCTAGAAATTTCAGTCAATAGTTTGATGCGGTTTTTTTTAATTTAAAATAATGCCTTCTCCACAAAAGCAGATAAATGTGTCAGATTCATAGTAGGAGGGGTTTTCTACAAGAAGTTTTGCTTCGGTTAAACTATCTTTTTCAAGTCTTTCTTCTGCCTGGAGCTGGATGTGCCTGGGAAAAGAAAAAAAATGGAACAAGAACAAAAAAAAATTGTTTGTTGGGCTTTAGTGGCATACCACAAGAAATCAAATGATTAAAAATATGTTTTAAAATTCCAGTTCATCATAGACAAACATGTTCCGAATTTGATCCATTCTTACCATCTATTTCCTTCTGGCACTTCCATAAGTCAAAGCCTGACTAAAAGTTTCAGATTAAGTTTATATGACAGGCATGATCTTTGTGATGTTACAACATGATCCAAAAATATAAAGTAAAATCTAAGGTTCTGGAGTTCCCCCCATCGTGTCCATTTGGACTGTTTGTGTTCTGCTGTCCCAGTCATTATCTTTTGAGATTTCTCTCTCTCCTCTGATCCCTTAGACATTTCTTAGCTGCTGGTTAGATGCTACTACCATGTGACATGTTCAACCTTTAAAACAAATAATTTACTGTGAAAGTTGAAAACTGTTAGAATGATGAATTTGAATGTTTATCACTGACTTCTTCAGGCCTAAAAATACTGTCAAACTCTAAAACAAACAAGTATAATAAAACCACCCTTCTTTTCATGGTCTCAGAAGGTGGGTGGTAGGGTTTCTCCTGGCTCTTCGCTTAGTGCTGCGTAGCCTGTCTGGAGGTGCTGTTTGCAGAACAGCATTTTCAGCTTTTAACTGGCAGCCACATTTGAAATTAGCAGCCGATGAGCACTGTGCTGCTACCTGCCATTCCCACTCGTGTTTCTGTGGGAAGGAACATCGCCTCAGCTACAGCTGGGGGCCAAGCCATACGCAGAGAAGAGAAGGAGCTTAGACAGGGCAAGCAACGTTCCCCAAATCCCAGAGCACTGAAGTGGCACCAAAGCACCAAGCACTGCTGTTGCAAGAGACCCTGAGGAACTGCTTTGCACAGCTGAGGACATGGAATGAAAGAAAATATGGTGCTTAAGTGGTTGTTTTCTGTCTTAGCTAGCCAGCAAAAGTGCTACAACCAAACATAAACCCAGCTTTAACTGAGTTACTAATCTGAAGGAACCTGCAAAAAATGCAGAAGCTCCTGGTTCCACCAACCACCCCACAATAAAAAGGTGAGTTTTCAGAGTCAGGCCTGGGCTTGGGGAGCTCGTGCGTTCTACCATAGCCTGACAGGCCCTCCATGACCTGCCTGAGATGTTTCTAGTAGTTTTGTCATTGTTCATCTATTAATCAAGTCAAACAGAACCAACCCTCCCCTAAAACCATTTTCAGGTGTCATACAGATGTGTTTTTTCCAACCTCTGGCATTTAGATTTCAGGGAAAGATAGCAGCAATGCTTTAAAAACTAAGACAGGGACCAGGCTTTTTACCTTAAGCTTTTTTCTTAAAAACAAATCATGGCTCAACTGAAAGAGCCATTCTGCTAACTGTATTTTGACACTGGTAGACAGTGTGGTTAAATGTAATAAATTCAGTAATTTAATTTGGCGTCGGGTCTGGCTCTAAGCCTTAGAAACTCATAGGTATCTAAGATCTAGTGGCATTTCTGTAATGGAAGGAGATAAAAGCTGGACAGATCTCCAGTTTTCTCAAGCATAAAAACTATGTTCTGTTGTCCAGAAAAAGATGGTTTGTGTTGAATTAATGAAAACTGTTTGGACAGCTGCAAATCCTATAGAAATTCATCAAGCAGAAAGATGCTGAAGACGATGTAGAACAAGGAACTTTGCTAAATATGCTAGTGTTGTAACAAAAAAAAAAAATATTGCGCTTTCAGCGCTTCATACTTTCCATTCAGAATAGCAAAACTGATTGTTCTAACTGATTGTTCTGTGCATTTCCATTTGTGCCTCCCAGGAAAGCTTCTGGATAGGCTTGAAGATTACAATTATTTGATAGAGTTCAAAGTATCTTCTTCTGAAATGAAGAAAGCAACCATTGCCTCCAACTGTAAATGCTCTATTACTTCTATGGTATTTAGGACACTAAAAGAAAAGAGCCCATAGAAAGGGGCCAGGGATTTTTAATGTCAGCACAAGGGAATTATGTCAGCACAAGGGAATTATGTCAGCACAAATTATGACAAGGGAATGTCATAATTTGTTTTCTTTTATTTAAAATCGTAAAAAAAACCACAAACAAACCAACCCCCAAAAAACAGCAAGCTTTCATTGTTCTAATAACACCTTATTTTAAAGAAGGGAAAATCATTCCACAGCTTCCTTGAAGTTATGTGAATATTATATAAGAACCAAAAATAAACCAACATTAACAGCAGAATTAAGATAATGTTCAAGAGAAACCAATGTGTTCTTAAACCCTGTTCATTTCAACAAAGTTCAATAAGGACTTGTTCTATGCTTTAAGTAAGCAGACAGAAAAATCTGGGTATGCACATAAGCCTGGGCATGAAGAGTTTGCAGGCCAGAAAATGTAAAATCCTGCATGTAACTTCAAACTTAAATGTTAATTTCCCTAAAATTAAAATGATGTTGATAAAAACAAAATTCTGATTACTCTGTAGCAGAAGACTGTAATTCCCTAAAAAAAGATTAATGCTGCCCTTTCCTAACTAGAATAGAATCTCAAAATTTCACTCTAATTCTTGCCACAATTGTCTTTCACAGAACTTGAACAAGTTACTGAAGTCTCTCAGGCAATGGTGTAGAACTGTTTAAGATAGTTAATGTTTTCTTCTCTTCTTCCTCTCCTTCTACTACCACTTAGTGACACATAGTTTTGTTTCTTCTGACCCTATACATGCCCCTTAGTATTTTTACAAACTCAAGATCAAAGTCTTTCTTCAGGAAAAAAGGAAAGATGAATGTGGAACTTCGGACTGCTGAAGGAACAACAGAGTAACAAGGCAGCAGGCATTGTCAAAACATATTTAATGACAGAATTCTTCAGAGAGCTTTCCAAGATCAAAAAAGAAAAAAATTACTTGATGTTACAGTTCCCTGTGGGACTTGATTTTTGTTTTAAATTGGGAAATATTGTTCCTGAAGAAACAGCGTATTGATTTGTTGAATCCCTGATTTAAGAGTAGCTTTTTAAAACTGAAATGTAAATGGCATTTCCTTGTGACTTAAAGAAGTCTTCAGAAAAAATAATCTTCTAAGAGGCTCTGCAAGCATCGAAACATGACTTACTTGTAAAACATTTAGTCAAGAAACATTGGACATACATGTTAGTAGGAATTAGTGCTTTTTGCCAGGACTATGTGGAGACATGCTAAACTACACAAAACAATTTATCTGCATTTCTGAAAGGTACACCAGGGCAACTGCATCAGGCTGTCTTGTAGTGAAGCGAAAGAAATACTAGAAAAGCCAAAAAGCTACAAGAAAGCAAATAAAATCTTGAGTAGAGATAGTATAGCTCAAAAGCAGGCATGCAGCTAGATCTTTTTTTCAATTCTTTTTACTAAAAGGAAGTAATTTCAAGCCAAAATTAGTTCTTTGTTGCAGCAGAACAGTTTGATTCAGTATTTGTATGAAAATCAGAACCTGTTTTTATAACTATGCCTCCCCAAAAATCTATCGTTTAGATAGTGAGATTTGTTCCACTGTTGTTAATTATCACAAACTCTTCCCATATTTCTTCACAGCTCTGGATTTACGTATAAGAGTTTGTGCTGTGCCCATGGTATGCTCCCTTCTCTCCTCAATATGAATAATCAAGGTCCTGTCTGCATGTTAACTTTCTGTACTTGTACCTTCTATAGGAAAGGCTAAGGCTTAAGAGTTTGGTTTGTAGTTGTCTCACCCTCTAGTGGCAGAGAGGCTTTAATTCTCAGGGATGAAGAAATGGGAGATGGAGGTTTTTTTCTTCTGGTCAACTGTGCTGTGTTGCCTATTTACAGCAGGCTGATAAAGAACTGAAATTGTTTTATTTGTTTATAAAGCTGCAGATCATTGTCTACAATATGTGCCCATCACCTCTAAAGGAGCAATGCAGAATATGCTGACCTACAGGCACTGAAATAATTAAAACGGTGCTAATGAAGGGTAATTGTATGCTCAGATGTACTCCTTTAGTTATGTGAAATGACTCCTATAAAGGCCTTCCTGTGCCACCACAATTAGTAGTAGTATAATGCTCCTGCCTGAAGACTAACAGAGATAGAAACTCTATTTGCCTCTAAATTCAAATTCCCTATTAAATTTGCATTTAAAAGCAGAAGACAGACACCAGATTATTTTTGTCTCCAAAAAGACTTAAAATCATAATGCACAGCTCTTATAAAATAACATGTTGACCGGATATTAGCTGACAAATTAGTAGATTTCCTATCCTATGTTTGGGGAAAAAAACCAAAAACTGAAAAAGAGATAAAAACAGTATTGGGTAGTGTTGGCTTTTGCAGAAATTCATCTGCTACTTTACAAGATTAGATCCTTGGAAAGAGAATTAATTCAAACCTGGATCATTTAAGTTTTGTTATTGCTATTTGGTCTGTACAGTTGGTCCAAAACAGAATAGAGAAAAAAATATGAGGCATTGCCAGCAGTTACTGAGAGAGAGCCCCTAAGTGAATGGAGAACTCTGGAGATACTAATCAGCTGTAAGGAAAGGCCTTGGGACATATTTTAGAGGAGGATGTATAAAGTACAAAACCACAGGGAGCAGCAGCTTAGCTGCCAGTGGGGTAGCACATTTGTTAAAACAATTTTACCATTTTTAAGAAGCTTTTTAAAGGCATAATTCTTACTTGTAAATATGTTGTTGATATAAAGTTCTAATGTCACCTGTAGCTGTGATCGTTTAATTAACAAGTACAGATTATGATGCATCATTCTCACTGCCTGCCTTCTCCACTATGATATTTCTTACACTCGGGTCTCCTGCAGTTCAGCCAAACTTTGGCCAGTTGGATTTATTTTTCACATGGCAATACAAGACAGGTATTTCTGGAAATTGGGGTACAGAAAGCTACAGTATTTTTGCTACATCCAAAAATACTAGTGGCATTAAAAATGAGAACTCCTCCTAATACACCACAGAAAAATTTGCATCTAGCCATATTTATAGGACTGTGAAACACCCATAAGAGCACAAAATGCCCTTATGGTTGCTCCAAACACCAGCATCGTCAAGCAATTGCATAGAAATGTGAGCAACAATAAATTTGCTATATCCAAAAAGCCCAAAATGTAGAATTATGATGAAAATAAGTCTAACAATCCAAGCACAATCCCATGCCAACACTACTATTTTAATACCAGCCATGCAGAAGCATCATTGCAAGGATACCGGCCCACGTTTGCACAGTCATTTTATAGATACAGCGATCAACAGGGTCTTCAGAAAGGCTTGTAGAGGAAGCAGTCCTTCAGAGAGAATAGCTGACAGTCACAGGGTGCAATGTCCAGGTTCCAGAGTGAATCTATCTCCTTTGGGTACAAAATCCAAGTTTAACCTATTACCATGGAACTGGCTGCAGTCATTGCTGGAAATACCTGAAATTGTGTAGCCCCACTGTCTCACCACCCGAGACAGGGTGCAAATGCTCCCTTGGGCACAGCAAGCTCGCTTAACCTACTGCCCTACATGCTCAGTACTTCCTCCATTTTCTTATGTACTTTAAAAGTGCCTAATAAAATATTTTACTTAATGTTTCCTCATATATAGGTCTCAAAGCGTGGATAATGGGAAACAGATGAAGTGAGCACATACAAGCAAGCTCATTTTGTATATATAAGTAGCTTTCAGAAAAGAGATTGAATTCTTGTGAGCAGGATTGGTTTAATTACACCACAGACTTTGATCCTGTTCACAATTCCAGTGTGAATTTGGGCAAAACTTCACTGAAATGGTACAATTAAAGACAAAAGTAAAATAAGAAAAGGTGTATTAAGACTCAGGGCTGCAGTAGAACATCTCTGAGCAAAGAAGATGCTATTAGACAGGGTTCACAGGTCATACCTGTGTACCAGCCTACCACCCTTATTTACTGCAAAGTCCACATAAAGCATATTCTGGTCATGGAAAGTCCCTTAGAAAACAAGAGCACGGTATCAATTCACAAGGAACAAAACATGTAATAGTGTAATAATAATGTTTTACATGTGTTACATTTGTCACCATATTAAGCATTCCTTTTTCCCATGACTCTGCACTGGATTTCACTTTCACTCATAGTACTATATTAATGATAATAAATGTATTGCAGCAGTAGCACAGCAATGCCCACATCCCCCAGCCACAACTCCTTGCTGTTATGGGCATCAGACAAACACCAGGTAAATGCCTGCTGCACTCCCTCTGACAGGCTGCTGAGGGTACTACCCTACTTGAGGGTAGCTACAACTTGAGGGTAGCTGTGATGGATGAATTCCGATCACAGGCTCCATGTGTGTAACGGCAAATTCTCACCTACGATCCTTCTTCCCCTTCAAACAAGGAGCAGTGCAAAATCAGGGTGCATGAAAGAGGATCACAGAAGCCGCAATTTGGAGCCTACAGGTCTGCTCATCTTGAAAGTTGCTCCAGTGTAATAACTTCTAACTCAGCTGAAGACAGGAGTGGCCCAGGTATGTGCCAGGTCACAGTGAGTAGACATTCACCACTGAAGAATTTACACACCCAACAACACTGTCTTCTAAGGAGCTGAGCCATGAACCTTTCAGTTCATCACATGCCGTTGTTTGCATTTAAATACACAGCATATAGCACTTCCCTCTGTGGAACACACATATACATTTACCTGTTCAGCCTACTACTGCTATTCCCCATTTTTAACTTTAATAATAGGGGATCAAAGTTCAAAATGGGTCCGGGACAAACTTAAATCCATCGAGGTCTCAAACCACTCATCCTGAATTCCATCTGTACACACCACAGTGCAAGCAGAACTGGAAAAAGGATACTGGATACAAAACCATACCTGTATTCTGCCTTCTGGCATTGCTAACCACTCAGTTATCCACACGCTGCTCCTCAGGAGGAACAGGAGCAGCTTTCTAGAGGGTGTGCAAAGACGCTTTTCTGAACGGGACTGCCATTAGCACTGCAGGTGAAGGCCCAGCCTAGCACACAGTCCCTGTTAGCGAGGGAGGGGACGGCAGGCCGGGCTGTGACACACGGCAGCAGCAGGAGCAGCAGCCATGCGGAGACCGGCCCGTGGGCCACGCCGGACGGCAGGCCGGGCTGTGACACACGGCAGCGGCAGGAGCAGCAGCCATGCGGAGACCGGCCCGTGGGCCACGCCGGACGGCAGGCCGGGCTGTGACACACGGCACCGGCAGGAGCAGCCATGCGGAGGCCGGCCCGTGTGCCACCGCGGACGGCAGGCCGGGCTGTGACACACGGCAGCGGCAGGAGCGGCAGCCATGCGGAGGCCGGCCCGTGTGCCACGCCGGCGCCCCGCGCTGGGCTCCGCACCGCACTCGGCTGCCAGGCCCCACACGGTGGATTTATGCTCTGGGCAAGCGATCGTCCTGCTGAGGTGACCGTGTGGGACTGGGATGCACCTGGGCATTAAACAGCGTGGTTGTGGAAACATGGTTGGACTATGCTTCCCTTTCCCCCCCCCAGGCTTTGAGTTGCCTGAATCTTTTTACCTGAAGGGAAGGAGCAAGAAACCACTTTCACCTGTGAGCAAGGAAATCAGGATCAAAAAAACCCAAGAAATATTGGCTTGTGTTTGAAACAGCTTTTTTTCCTACAGCTTTCTAAAAGCTGGTTTTTGCTTATCCTCTTCATGGTTCAAACACAAACTAGAAACCCTGGTGCTTTGTATTTATACACTGGCAGTAAACCCCAAAATCTGGGCATGCTTTATTGCTATCTCTGCCTCTCATATAGCTACTTTAAAGTGGTGCTGAATATTAAGTATCATAATTTGGAAGCACAGAAGAAATAACATCTGTTGTAACCTGAAATACCAAAAGTAGGCCTTTTCATTCCATGCCAGTCAGGAAACTAGTAACATATGTGCAGAATGCATTTCATATATGGCAGTGACATATTTGCAAAACATTCAAATTATAGTTTCATCCTTTGACCATTTGTTTTCTTGACCATTAATCCAACTGTTTCCATTCCTTCTAATGCTAATTCCTAAGTAAATGTAAGCAACTGACCACAAACGAGGCAAAATTCAGAAGCTGTAGGGATATTTCACTGGTATTCTACTAACATAGATGAAAATCTTTTAAATAATTAAGTAGGAAACAGAGTTGGTATAAATTATAAACTAAATTCTGATTTCATACCTCTAGTTAAGTCCAGTACTGCAAATAATCCCATACCACATTCCTGTGGTATCACACAGGACAAGGAAATTAAAGACAAGAATAAATGTTTTCACTACCAGGATCATAGCATATGGATGCAAGTTGGAATTAGAAAGAGGAGCTTAAATTAGTTTTTCCTGTCAGAGTTCTGCTGCCCATTAGTGTTGAGTTGCACAGGACGGGTGCATGAAGGCCAGGCTGGGCAGGCTTTGAACAACCTGGCCTAGTGCAAGGCCTGGGTGGCTTTGCATGGCATGGCATGGCTGTGAGAGAGGAAGGGGATGAACTCTCAAGTCCCTTCCAACCCAGACTATTCCATGATTCAAAAAGAAGTCTCTGACCAAATCATGAAGTATTCCTATCTTACCAAAAGCCAGCTGGGCCTGAGGGCCCGTGGGCAGCCTGGGATAGAGGCAGGCCATTCAGAATTCCCCCTGGAAGCAGGTCTGGAGGCCGGCGAAGCACGGCAGGGCTCAAGGCTGAGGTGGGTGGGGAGGGCCCAGGCGGGGCTGGGCAGGGGATGTGTACTCTCAGCCCAGCAGGGCTCCTGGCACACACACCCTGAAGGCCAAGCATTAATAGAAGGGATAAAATTTGCTTGGGAAGAGCAGCTGTGTGTGCTCAGCCCCAGGACTGCCACCCAGTGCAGAATCTCATCCCCAGCGCAGGCAGTGCTGATAAAGCTGCCGGAGCAATCCTGCATGGGCTGCCTTCACACGGGCAGCAGTGGGACAGAGGAAACTCAGGTGTTCTAAAGCACCAAAGGAAAAAAAGAGAGCAAAATTATTTGGAGGATTCGGCTTACTCAAAGTAAGAGATTTTTGTAATAAAGTGTTATTTAATTTAATGGCAAAATTCTTCAGAGAAGTTCGAAAGAGAGGCCTTTGGAAAGAGGCCTAGTTATTGGAGGGTCTGATCCCAAAAAATGGGTATACCTGTACCTGTTACTTTTCTTAGGAAATAGAGAAAAAAGCCCACACATTTTAAAACTCTTACTTCTGCAAAATTGTTTCTTTACTGATGCTGTTCATTACTTCATTTTTTAGTTTTCATAAAGACCAGAAACTGCTATAAGCTATTATAAAACTGAATTTTTGTTTCAGCAGATCCAAATAAAGAAATCAAGAAAATTTAATCAGAAATCTGCAGATTTCACCAGAATTCAGCAGTCTGTGTTGGAAATATGATTAATTTAGACAGTTTGAATAGGTTTAAGAACACAAACATGCTTTTAAGCTCATCAGTTTTAATTTGTTTTGTGTTATAATACAAGGGGATAAAAAGATCTCAGAATCTGGATGTTATTTTAAAAAGGTCTAAGCACTACAAATCTTATAGTCTTTTAATGGTACTATTTTAGAGGTAAATTGTGACTTGGAGAACTTCTCAGTTTTGATCTATCCACAACAACAGAAGTAGTTACAATTAGTGTTTTGAATCACTGACTGCTATGTCGTTGCTGTTATGTTAGTGGTCAGTTACGGGTTAAAAAGAGCAGAAATGGTTTCATTCCATTCAATTCTAACATTACCCTATGTGCAGAACAATTCTGGACAGATAAACTATTTCTAATAGATTATAATGAACTAACTTCTTAATTTATCCCAGCCAGATTAAAAAAAAATCACATATCTATCCAAAGGTTTGATTATTAAGAAATGTTTTGACAAAATGGGGTAGGTAAGTAATTCAACTAATGTAGTTACAGCTTGTTTATGTAACTTTATATATAAGAAGCAAGGCATCTTCAAATTATAAAGCAGAAAGAAAGCAGTAATATCTGTCTGTAAGACTGATAGTGGCTCAAAGCCGCGGCATTTTATATCAAATGGGCTATCAGGGACATAAAAGGCACACAGTTCCATTCATGTATTTTTCAGTGTCCATTTAACTTTCTTTTCTGTAGACCACTCTTTCTTATAAAGTGAAAAAAATTCTGCTGGACAGCCAGAAAAGAAAATGAGAGGCATTGTCTAACACTTGTGGCTGCAGCCCGAGCAGTAACAATTCAAGTTTCTTGGCACGTAAAAATTTCTCGCCTCCAAGGTGCCAGGTTAGTTACTTGCTAAACTGACCTCAGCTGTCCCTACTGACATTACATTCATGGCTCCTTATTGTGATATATATACTCCTATACATATTTACTCCTGAATGTATTTGTATGTAAAGGTAATTATCATCTAGGAACTAAAAAGAAATAATGAGCCTGCATATCTCTCTGTATAAGATATAGTAGTAATCAGTGCTTTCAGCTTTCCTGAGGTTGCATTTGATTTTACTGATTTTAGGACATTGGGCAACAATTTTTTATTTTGCTAGATAATAATTCCTGAAAAATTCTTGTTACATGTTCTCTATTGCATTTCAGTTCTGGGATCAAGGTGCTTGTGGCAAAGCAAGCTACTCGATCATTTACTCTGTGAAAGGTCCAAATTCCTCAAAGAAAATGGTGAAATAAGAATTCGTAGGGTGTTAAATAAAAAAACTACGACATCTCTCCCAGTGAATGCTTGTACTTGCAACTTCATAACCATTTCTTAGCTAGCTCTTTCCCTTATTATTTACTTGCTATAGGCAGCATTCTCACAGATTCAAGATGCTATATGTCTGTTCTGCCTCTAAAATCCATTCTGAAGTGTGCAACTGAGGTGCGAAAGGGAAGCATATACAACTTCTATTATCTTGCAGTAAAATAACTAACAGTATTTTTATTCTCTGTTAAAGCCGAATTTGAAAAGGGAGCAAACTGGAAAATAACACTGATTTTTGTCAAGCTAGAGCTGACCTTCAGTCTAGCCCTCTGTTCCTAGCAGTAGCAAATACCAGAAATTTCAAAGGATGCTTTTTGGCAATCCCATTTCCAAAAACAGAGGCATGCTTGAGCCAGAAAGGAGTACAGCTAAAAAACCCTATCATTTCTAACATTAATCATATTAGTTAAAATTAGAATTGTCCATATTTTACATTGTTTGTTGTGATAAAATCAATCTGCAGAGGGGAAAACCTTACAGTAACATGCCAGCCAGGAATTCAGTGATTACCATAGATTTGTTTTTCTAGATATTGCGAGAAAAGCTGGCAAAATAATCTGTACACTTAGATGCATCAAGCACTACAGTTGGGATTTTTTTGTCCAAAGCTATGAAAAGAAAAAAAAAAAATAGACTATGTTACAAATGTACAAACTTTTAACATAAAATCTACTCCAGAAAAATGTTTTACGGTAAAGGAGAATCAGAACAAAAATTATGACAACTGCCCTTGCTAGAATGTGGAAGCACGGAGAGTTGCTTCCTGTAGGTTTGAATGACTTAAATAAATATGAAAGTACTGGTTATCTGAAGGCAAGACAAGGATATATGTATAGGTATGTGTCGAGATAAGTCTGTGTCAAGTGAGAAGCGCAAAAGAATTGTTCAGCATTGCAGAATAACTGAATAAAGTCTCTGACACTGCAGTAGCTTCTGGAAATTCCAATTGTATAATTTGTGTCCTGCATTTGGCTGAAGGAGGAAGAAATATTTTGAAGTCAATTTAATGCATGTGCCAGGTGCTTGGATTAGCAGCTCTGAAGGGTGAAGTCCAAAGCACAGAGCAGCATTGCTGTCCCATATATTCTGTCTCATTCAGAAGGTTATGCTTTCTTCAGAGACAAGAGTGTAATTTAATCTCCATGTTCGTTCAGCTCCTGGCTCCAAGCCCACAGAATCGGGGAGAGAAGATTTCACCAATTACAGTGGGCTGCAGTGTCATGCTTCTGTCACTTGACCTGGTCCTGCGAGCCATTTCTCTGGTGAATAATTCTGAGGGAGATGTTCTAGGACTGCACAATTTGACTTCTTTTTCAAGACCAGGACAGCAAAGAAGTGCTGTGTCTAGACATGGATATGTATCCACTAGAAAGACTCCCAAGACATTTCTCATTCACGACAATACTGAAAACCTACCTTTGTCTTGCATTCTCTCAAAGCCTTGTCTGAAATGTTTCCTTTTTTTCTTTCTCAGGTAAAGCTGCCCTTTCAACTTGTTTGCTTTCTTAATGCAGGGGACAGTTCTGTATCTTTGAAAAAATTTGGATTCTATAACGCCACTTGTCGGGTCAGTCAGAGCACTGTGTGCAGGACTGTCTCCAAACACAGCTAAGTGTTGTTAAGAAAAATCAAACCTCAGTGTCTCTAATCAGACACAGAGGAATAAAATTGTCCTGATTTTATTTTAGATTTTACTAGGATTATTTAATTTATTTATTTTTCTAATTTAAATTAAGTGAAAAATACAGCACACGGACAAGACTTGAAATATATCTGTTAAGTATTAAAACCCAAGGAGGAAAAATCCAGCTTATTGAAGAATGCAGTGACTTACAAAAGAAAAATTATAATGTATAGGTTGTTTTTTTCTTGGTCCTAAGCACCACCAAGTTCTTTACGGATTGGAATAATAAATGGTTGTAGTATTTTCCTAAGGACAATGGGAGGAAACCACATTGTGGCTGTGACAGGAATAATTGCTTTCCTACATTTACTTACTTTCTGCACTAATAAATACACATAAGGCTCAGCTTAAGAATTTCACAATATACTTAAATTTCTGATCAAGCTGATTTAAATTAAGTCCACCATGCTAACCTTTTTCAATAGAACTTTACAATATACTGTAAAACTGTTGTTTAAACAATCCTTCCCATAATTACCACCAATAAATGATACCTTTTTATTGCCATTCACTCTCAGTTACCGGTTTCCAGAAATTGCTGCAGTAACCTGTACATAACTTTGTGCTATGTTGTTAATAGTTGTATGGTTTTCTTTTTAGGATTCTGAAACTGGAAAGGTTTAAGAAAACATGCAAAATGCTGAGAATACACGTAAGTGAAATATTTAATGTCCATCATTCATAAAAGTTACATTGTTTACATAGGGTTCATTAGTATATAATAAAAATGTCATCTTAATGAAAGATTTTCTGGCAAGTCTTTTATATGTTAATTTGTTTAACATATGCTTTGGCTATACAGCTAAATAGGAATATATTTTAAAAAATCTTTCTGCAAATAGTTGCTTAACAGTTACAAAACCTCATTACTAAGGATTGGTTATTGTTACACTTGCTTGTTGGCTTGTAAAAATCATCTGTGATTTGGACTGGGGATCTTAGGACCAACTTTATGTAGCAAATTTGCTCATTGCATAGTGACCATGTAAACAGCTCAGGGACCCACAAATTATATCCTTGTACTCTAAAGTCACTGTGTAAAGTACACACTGCACTGCTTGTGTTTTCTTATATTGATGAAGAATTTCAGAATTGTTTATTGTTGATGCTGATGGGAATTTCTTTTTAAAACAAGTCAGTTTTATATAAGAAGCTAAAAAATTTAAAAATTAACACCAAAGGAAATAATTTTACACTGTGCAATAGTATTGCTACCTCATTCTTTTTGATTTTAGATATATATATATCATATTGGAACTGCACTGTACTGCTTCCTTTCAAAAGAAAAGTTTAAATTAGTTGGAACAATTAGCTATGTGTTTACATAAAGTTAACTATGTTTGCATCAAATAAAATGTTTATTAATGAAAGGTATTATACAAGAAACATCAAAGAGAAATTCATCATACAGAAATGTACACTATATGTGACAGATGGAAAAGTGCATGCAGAGTTGTCTCATTTTAAAAAAAATAATTCGGAAACAATAGTACTAAAGTTACTGGGTTTTGATTCCTATGATCTCGGATGAGTGAAAAGTTCTTGAATTTACAAAAATCCATTCAACAGATATGACTAGTACACATTAGCAAGCAAGTGGAATGAATGCACTCAGATTTTATTTTACAAGTACTTGTGCTTGACAAATGTGATTTTTTTAAAAAAAGAAAAGGTTTCTTCGAATATGGGCTGGGTAGATTGCTGCCAGGTTGCTCTGGTTTTATACATAGGTTCTCTAAATTTGTTTTTGATACCACACAATTTGTTGAAGCCTTCAGTTCTGTTAATTAGACACCATAAAATAACGTATGTTTTGTTAACATTCAGGAAATGACATTGAGTCTTTTATTTTTATTTTTTGGCTCAATAGATTTTTAAATGTATGATTATCATAACCTAATATTGTCTTTGTCTTCACTGCAGTGGATTTCCGATCAAACTTTTCCCCTTCTTTTAATACTTTAGGGAATTTTCAAACGTCGGGATGTTTGGCTGTAATGCCCCATGATTTGTTCTCCCTGAAAGAAATCATAGTGACAATTTATTAAACTACAGAGCAACCTGGCTTTTCGGGGTCTGCAATTCTATTTTGTGCTCAATATACCTAGCATTAAATCTTGATTCATTTCATCACACTATTTAGGTTATATTTGTCATGCAATTACTTTAGCTCCTAGTTTTCTGGCTCTTTTAGAGGGCTAAGACAGGGTTTCAGTATCAAATCAGTGGGGCATTACTTTGCATGTTCAAAAAAGGAGGTTAAAAGGCTAAAATCTAAATTGCACCAGCAGTAGCATATACATTGAATATGAAGAAATTGAAAACCTAAGAAGAAACTGTACTTTAAAATATTTTAAAGGCCGTGTTTCTGTGTTTAATACCAATTGTTCATAGGTACCGTAAAAGCAAAGAGACACATGGGTACATGTAGACCTTAAATTTTAAAAAAGAAACAAAAAAAAATCAATCAACCCCCCCCAAAAAAAAACCAAAACCAAAAAACTGATGGGAAATAAAACTCCTTAGATTCAAAATGGTTTATTCACACAAATTTAATAGGATATATCACAATTGTTTGGTCCATAAATATTTAGGGGAAATAGTTTCTATACAATGCATTTATCAATAAACAAAGAAACATGGACAATTTTGCTAGACCACTTACTGTACTATAAACACGAAGCTCAATATATAAGATTATTGGATTTATCAACTATATCTGAAAGAGTGCACAACTGCTTTCTATGACATGTTTGTCCCCTCTAACAGGATACACCATAAAAAGAGTTTCAGAAATAAGAGGTAAAACAGTACAAAACTAGTGAGGTGTCAAAAGGGCTTAAAACAGTTAATTTAACAAACAACACATATATCCTGATTTTTCACAAACTTACTCCCAAGGTATATCATAAGGCACATAGTAGAACTGAGTTTTAATTAGTCTACTTAATAAAGTAGATCTCTAGTACCATATATTGTTCTGTCAAAGAACAAAATTTATAAGTATCAATATTTTTACCTGTAAAAGTGTATTAATAAAGATCTCAGCCTTACCAAGGTCTTTTGGTCTGGTTAGTGGTAAATGCCCATAAGGTAATAGAAATAGGAAAAGTCAAGATTCAATATCCGTAGAAGATGATAACCATACTTGCTAAATATATAATGGCAAACACACCTTTCTTCTATTACAGTGTTAACATCTCTTCCGTCATCTTTTTTAAAAATAAGCTACTTTTCTGTGCTAATTTTCTAAAAACCCTGAGCAAAAATTACAATAATGCACTTTAATGTGGGCAGTGAACTGTCAATATGTAACCACACATTTATACAGCCAAAAAGGACACCTTTAAAATATATTAAATAGCCACTTTGACCACCAAAAAGAGATTTGATGGTGTCTAGAAAGTGGGGTATATGTGCAAAGTTATTCTTAACAATCCACTAAAAGCAAGACATAGATCTTGACTGGTTTTTGTTCGTTTTTGTTTCTGAGACTCTCCACAATCTAATTGGTGTTCAACTACAATAAAAGGATACAAATGAACATTCACCACTGCCCAGACCATTCAGACTTTTAGCTTAAATAAAACTAAAAAAAGAAAGATCACTATTGTAAACTAAGAAATGTATTCAGATCAGCATCCACAAGGCTTCTGAGTTTATCGGCTTTGAAGTTATTCACTGCCAATTCCTGGCTCTGTATGATTTTGCTAACATTTTTTTCTTTTATACAAAGTTTAAAAAGTTAAAGTATATGTTAGAGATATTAATGAACTAAAGATTTTAAGTTCCTGTGTTAAACAAAGTGTCTGATACAATCTCAGGAAACATCTAAAGAAAATTCAAAATAGTAATGAATAAATTGTACTGAAATTTTTTTCCTTAAACATCTTAATAAATTATATTTTGCTTATTTCCATTTACCCTGGAAAAAAAAAAAAAAGTAGGATTTATCAAAAGTTCATTTGAATAGTACACATGCATACACCTTGAAAATTATTTTTGTGCTCACTAAAGTAACTGGGCAACCTCCTGTTTGCTTTGAAGGTACGGCATTGAAGCCATGTAGCCAACTGCAATTTTTATCTTTTTTAATTCCAAAAATTCAGAGCTGCTTGACAGAAAAAAGTTAAAACCCCTCCCTAGGCAATATTTCAGATCAGTAGGACTCTTCACTTGCATTGTAACTCTGCTATTGTTACTTTAATGACATCCTTATAGGAGTGAGTTCACTCTGGGGGCTTTTTTCCATATCTTGCCTCCTATCTTGCCTCCTTAATGTGGGGCACAAATTTGGAGACCAACGGCCTGGTCGTGCCATCCTCACCCACACGTGCTCTCATCACTGGGTCTCTCTCCAAGTCCTCCATCCAGGCATGGCTTTCAGTGGTGGCCAAGGACGTCCCAGCTGGGTGCAGAACTGACAGAGGAGCTTTTAGCTATCCCAGTGAGACTCCCCAGTGCTCAGGGAGGAGCAGGCTTGCAACTACTGCTTTAGGAAAGAGCACTGGTACTTCCAGTCTGACTGCTTCCATGATTAGTTTAATTTACTTTGTATTTATTTTTCAACATTTAAAAAATAAATAGTACAGAACTTTTGGATGCATTATGAAAAAAAATTAAATTTGGGGTTCTTAAATGCTGTAAGTGAACATACAATCCTGAAGCAGCATTCTTTTGGCTATAGTTAAAATGCTTTTTATCTTGTTATCAGGGAGGAATAGAATCTTCATTTTTTTGAGGGTAACAATCAATTTTTTTCAAGGTTCAGGAAATAAGTAACATACAATTTTAAGAGGCACTTATTAGAATGATTCATCACCTTCTCTTCAGTCATATGATAAATTTAAAGAATTCGAGTACAATTTACCAACAATAAATGTTCGTATATTATAGCAACATATTACTTCAAACTCATTTGCCAGGTGGCTGCAGATGCTACACATCAAGCTGTTTATTTTCCCAAATATTTTGTGGGTTTGTTTGTTTATTTGTTTGNGTTTGTGAGGGGCTCCCGGATTCGTGGCTGTCCAAGTTAGAGGTCACTGATGTCACTACAGTGATAGTGGGATTGGTCAGGTCTGTTAAAGTGGTCGCAGTGCCGGGTGGAGTGAGTGCGCCGCTGTCTGCTGAGGGCGGTGCCGGGAGCGAGGTGCCGTCAGCTTTATCGACACCCCCATTCTCCTGCCGCAAAAGGTTCCTTCTGAATTTGGCTCTTGCGTTTTGAAACCAAACCTGCAAACCAATCCCAATGGATTTCTTTACCGATGCTTGTTTTGCTTTGCTTATTTTTGTCTTTGTTCTTGATTTTTAAATTCGTTATTGATGTTTGATTTTGTGTGGCACATCACCTAAGTCGTTCTATAGCTTTTCTTGCTACTGGTGGTACTGACTGTCTGTGTACAGGCCCGGTGCTACTGGTGCTTACAGCCCTCAGAGAGCAGCCTCGAGAAAAATCTGCTCGCTCACTTACCCAAAGAAAGCAACTCTCTTGATGGCCACGTAGTGTTTCTTGGGTCGGGTAGCTTTGGGGTCAAGACGCGTAAAGGTTGAGGCAAAGGGTGAGTGAGCAGATTTTTGCCAAGGCTGAAAGCTTGCCTTGATTATTTGAAAAGGCTGAAGAGGAAGGAGAGGTAATTACACCATCCCTGTCTTACAGATTGTTGATATGGGTCATCTAGTCTTTCTGTTCTGTAAGGTTCACTGGCAGTGTTTGAGGTGACATGTAACACGGACAAGGAATTGCCGCTAATAGATTCTCCTTCTGCCTCACTCGCTGCCCTTCTTTGGTGCTCTGCATGTAATACACACCTCGTTTTAACTCCACCGAGCTATCACAGACCATATAGGGATTTTTAACATAATTTTCTAGGCTGTCCTTCACAGGGAAGTGCCTTTTGACTATGCAGGCCCTTAAGGAAAACAGTTGCCTGACAAGCATTGAGAGGGGGAGCCAGCTGGTCCTGGAGGATCATATTGGTCAAAGCTTGCTTCAAACACATCAGGGATCTGCTTACTGAGGGGCCACATTAACCTCCTTCAGGGGAGCCCAGAGGCTTCAGTAGATTTGCCACCTCTATCCTTAGTGCAGTCACCACAGAGAGACCACCTACCCCAGGGTATCTACTGGGTGGGTAGACTCTGAAGGCATTTTCTTCATGGTGAGGATGCAGCTAATCATAAACCATAGTTTGGTGTTTGGCTGCCTTGGGGCAGTAAGGCACTCCTGCATTTGGCACTCCTGCCACGTAATAGCATACCCCTCTGCACACCCACTAGGGACACACCCAGCACAAGTATTTCTATGTATATTGCTATAGTTACACGTAAGGGGAAGGCTATTGACTAGCAGGGGAAAATTCTGTCAAGTCTGTGATGTGGCTTCTTACCTGCAAAACTCTCTTGGTCAGGCCTGTTTTCTGGGCAAGCTGCTTGAGGTCCTTGGCATCTGGGTTGTGGTTGATAGCAAAGTAGGACTTCATGGTACGAAGCTGGTGGTGTTTGAAGGAGGTACGCATGCGCTTTGTTTTCTGGGATGGGGGATAAGGCTGCTGGTCTCTGTCCAGGTGATCTGCCTCATTCTCATTACAACCTGTTGGATAAACAAAGTGGAACAAGGAGTTAGTGGCCATGCATCATGTAGCATAAATGAATCGTGAGTAACAAGAAGGAAGGAAGGAAGGGAAGTAAAGGAAGGAAGGAAGGAAGTAAAGGAAGGAAGGAAGTAAAGGAAGTAAAGGGAAGGAAGGAAGGAAGGAAGGAAGGAAGGAAGGAAGGAAGGAAGGAAGGAAGGAAGGAAGGACGGACTGAGATGGTACAAGGATAAATACAGATGTGATAATTAGTGAGACGAAAAGAGATCCAGAATATTATCATTTCCTATCCTTATCCTATGTCCCCGAGGCCTGAACCTACTAGGGGCAGACTTTGAAAGTTCTCTCTCCTTTGGCATTTATTTCAAACAAGTCTTTTCCCTGTGGTGATGGTTTTGCTTTGGGCGCTCAAAGAGTCATTTGAAATCTCGTTCAGATTTTGAAATCTTACTCATTGAAACATTCTTAGCTTGAGAGAAGAGTAAAGGTAAAACCAGCATTTTGAATGTTCCTGAGCTTTTCCCCCAAATCACAAGCACCTATAAAAAAAGATGTACAGCAGGAAAGTTTGTTACAATGGTTCATCAAGAAAGCTGAGGTTTTTGCTGATAAAATAAATGCTTTTGGACTCTGCCTGGGAATTTATATGAACTGCTCGAAGCCCTTCATTTGTAAAACATATCCAGGAAGCAGTTGCATCAAGACTTGATCCAGTCCCCCAATCCCAATCAGCAGTAGGTCTTAGTACTGGTTTAGGACATTTCTACAAGCAAGCAGCTAGGGACTCAAAACTTTAAGAGTTTCTCTGCTTTCCCTGATTCAGTATTTTCAAAGTGTCTATGAAAGATAAGTTTGTTTCAGATTACACTTTCATGGGTGTGAATTATACACAAGAGTTGCAGCTGTTTGGAGACGGTGGCATCATTACTTCATATTAAGGAGAAATTACAGGAGAAAGAAATTACAGTATTAGCAAAAAGAAAAGTAAAATGCATCTGTGGGGTTTTTTTCAGCTTAAACAAAAGGGTTAGCAATTTCTAAGATCTCATTTTATAAAGATAGTTCAGTCACACAGGAGAAAGTTAATGGTGTCATCATAGCAGGGAATATTAATTAAAGAAGAGCTAATTAAAAAAGTTTCAGAATATCTGTAAATTAGACTGAGTTTCATTAGTTGCTGATTTTGATTTTTGAACTGCTTTCCAATAGTTACTGAATTATTTACAAAGCCTAGCTGATCCCCATTCCTAATTGAGAGAGAGAGAGAGAAGAGAAAGAGGGAAAGCACACAATACAGAGACTGATGTCGGCAGTGCTGAAAACAGAGGCGAAGCAACTTGAAACCACAAGAAAATAAAAAGCTTCTCGAAGGTGTTTTCTCTTTTGAATTATAAGACAAGTCAACATGAACAGATGCTGCTAAGACAACACTTTGACAGAAAATCAGGTGAATATTTAATTATAGCTAGCTTTGCTCCTAGTCTTGGTAAGGAGAATATCTGTACTTTCAAACAAAGTAAGCTGACACTTCTGAAAAGACCAGGAGTTGAAAGTTGCCTTAAAAACAATTTCAGACCAGATTTGGATTGTATTTACTACTTGTTTTCACAAGCAATCACACTGCCTTCAGTCAAACTGCGTGGGCTGTAGCTTATGAGCTGACATAAATCAAAGTACCAGAATTCAGTCCTCAGGTTTTACTTCTGAGTTGCAAGCTGCTTGTTTGTGTTGTTTTCCTTGGGCTGCTCAGGCTTACAGCAGCAACACAAACTTACTCCGGCTCCTCTGTCCTGCTTACTGCCTTTGTTTCTGTACTCTATTCTTTTTTTCTTTTTCTTTTTCTTTTTCTTTTTCTTTTTCTTTTTCTTTTTCTTTTTCTTTTTCTTTTTCTTTTTCTTTTTCTTTTTCTTTTTCTTTTTCTTTTTCTTTTCTTTTTCTTTTTCTTTTTCTTTTTCTTTTTCTTTTTTTTTGTCAGTGTTCTACTTTATTTTGGTTTTCATTTTCAAGAGAAAATGAGAAGAGGGCTCCAAGTATCTTCAGAAAATCCTGGTTTATACAATTCTATACAGCTCACTCTCTGTTTTACGCAGTCTTGTGTGGTTTGGCCACATCATAGAGCAGAGTCTTACACTATCTCCTGGAGAACTAAGGGAAAGCACAAAGTCAGGCAAGACGCTGCTCATTTCTCTGCAGCAGGATTGAAACGTTTAATTTTTGCTTTCAAAAGAGCTAGAACAGTTTGCTTCTTATTGCCAAGAATTCTTCAAGTGAACTCTTCATAGTTTTTCACACGCGCACACATAATGAAAGAAAGTAAACAGCTCTTTGAGGAACAAATGTGTCAAGTATTTTCCTAAGGAAATCTTCACCATCTCATTTCTACATCCTCTTAGCTGTAAGTCAACACAGTTTTCCTCAAAATACATATTAATTATATGATATAAGATGTAATATAGAGAAAGCCTTGAATGTTTTAAGTATTTTTGAATAGTTTCTTCCATTTTTCACATTAATTCCAGACAGCTTGCAAGTATGAGTGACTTCTACTTCATAACATTTTGAGTTATTTATTCTTGTGTTCCCACTTTACAGCCGAGGAGCTGCGAAAAAGAAATTAACTAGCAAACAAAATACAGAATAGAAAAGCTGTTGTAGATTCTGCAGCAGAATCTGATTTTCCGTTCTGGACCAGGGCTAATCTCCCCTGTAACATAATGTGCACACAAATCTAAGCCAGGGCCCGCTGGATGGCTGTGAACATGCACATGCTCATGCTCAACTGGGTGAAGCTGTTGGCTCCATCGGAGTTTCGTTTTTAAAGCTCGGGGTCGTTGTCCATAATGGCTTGGCACATGGTGTGGACGCCGCGCCCGGGGCTGTTTGGGAAGGCATTCGGCTTACTGGGGAGGCCGCAGCCGCGGTGCCCCCAGGCCCGGCGTGCCGAGAGAGCCCCGGCCGCGGGTGGGGGGCTGCGGGCGCGGCTGCGGAGCGCGGTGGTGTCCGGCTCGGTGCGCTCTGGCGCAGGGGCGCT
>WAAG01067180.1:32460-80749 GCA_013390105.1 Tichodroma muraria
GGGTGGGGAGGAGGAGGCGTTCTTCGAGGAGAAATGGTTTGGATTTCGCCTGCCGCATTTGAGGCCGTGGCGTGTCCGGCTGCGGGCGCAGGGCACTGCCCGGGCCAGCCGCCTCCCGCCCCGCAGGGCACCAGAGCTTCACACCCTCTCCGTCAGCACCTGAACTTTTCAAGACACTTCCAGTTTAATCATATCCAGAAATTTAAAGCGCGTAGTAATAACAGCAACAGGATTACGATCCTGTTGCCTGCGAGTCGGGTGGTTAAAGCTAGGTCTATTTTTAAATCCTAACGCTATTTTCTGCTCTACGAACTTGTGGTGGAGTTCAGTGCTATTAATGATCAGTCTCATCTCTTTGTAAAGTCCGCGGGCACTGCAACCAATCTAGACGCAAAGAAGGGAAATCTGAATAGAATTACGTCTCTTGGTGGTGGCACCGAATGTACCTAATACCGTTTTCAGGATTCAAATAGGTTGCGATTTATCTCGATTTTTGAAATTATTTTTTCAAAGCCCGACATTATTTAAAATTCCACTTCAGAGTCAAATACAAGGTATTTTACCGTCACCATCTTTCTCCTCCTCTGAGTCCTCTCGAGTGTACCGTAAAGCAACTTTCGGATCGCTCTGTTAGGGGCATGTTAAGCGGGTGTATGGCAGCCAGACTCGGGCACCAGCCCCTCTCCTCCCCTGCCAGGCTGCGCGGGGCCGGCGGTGCGAGGAACACAAGCACAGTGGGTCTTTAAACGCAACCGGCATGGGATTAAAACCCTCCAAGCCTCCAATATGCTTGTACCTCCCGGTAATCTGAAAATTTATCAATTAAGACACGTATTCATCTGCTTAGGGAGACGATATTTAAATAAGAAACAATTGGGTGCTTTGCATAGTAATCCCAAACACATATCTCCATAGCCAAGCGCTGTGACTGACCACAAACAAGTGATCACACAGCCAGAAGAAAGCAGGAGAGGCAGATTATTGTCTAACATGAAACTCTTCACCTCCCAGGACCTCAGCACTGTCAGCTCCATAGTTGTCCGGTATTAACTGTAATCGTACTTGCACTCCGCTTGTAATTAAGCCATTGGAAATTATCATATTTTGCTGATTTTTGAAAGGACTCCCTTACAGATTGGATTACAGACAGGTGAAAGGAGCCATTCCATTAAAAAAGGAAAAAAAAACAAAAGAAGAACAAAAGGAGGGGCTTTTTTTTTTTTTTTTAATTGAGCTGAAAGGCTCAGACTACCCAAGCTGAGCTATTTTTCTAGATTAAAACACAGATTCATGAAATGTTATCTGCGAATACACTTGGGAAAAGTACCGTTCTGTGTTGTTAAAAAAAATCTCAACCAAACAAACAACACCACGACGCCGAAGAAACACCCTGCAAATTACATCCGTGAGGTCCAAATAGCTGCATTGCTAGCAAAGACTCATGCAGGAGCTTACCTTGAGACCTTAGAAGCTTCTTCCAAAATTGTACTCTCCTTAATGAGTGATGAGGGATGGGTTTTGAATGGAGAAGAGACGCAATGATCTAGCCAGTAGATGGAGGTTGTTCCTTGCTCCTAGCAAAGGATCCCTATGTTAATTAAAATAAACAAGCTGCTTGGTGGAAAGATTTTTTTTTTCCTCCCTTCTCTCCCTCTCTCTTCCCGCCCTCTGCATAGCCTCTGATAAAGAACTGACGTGAATTTCTAACCTCTGACCTTTCTCCAATATACACTGATATCTGCCTTTTATTTTCTGGTTGTTTTTTTTTTTTTTTCCCCCGAAATATTTCCGAATGCAAAATAAATAAATAAATAAGAAGACTGAATGAAAGCAAAAAAATAAATCCCACCTCTCGATTTTGGCTGGTTTGCTGGATTTTCTTGATTAGCTGTCTCAGCTCCTCAGTAATCAGGTGAGGTGTTAATGGGGAACTGGTTGTAAATAAAACTAATAAAGCAAAGAACATATTAGGAAATTAAAAAAGGGCGAGGACTGAGAGGCTGTTAAAAATATTGTAGCGAGCTGAGTGTTTCCCCATCATGTCGTTTTTTTCGTTCTGTGCTTATTCACAGCTGAGCAGCAAACCCCGGGTTGTTGCCATCTCTCCACATTTTTTTTTTTTTCAAATCGCATTGAACCAGCCATGGACTGCATCAACCCTTCCCACTTTCATAAAAAGCCTCTCAAATGGAGTCGCTAAACAGCAAACTTCAGCCTGATCTGATGTGATATGATATACGGATTCATGGAGCAACCTCGCTTTGCCAAACCCGATGAAACTGTGAGTTGTCATGCAATACTACGCAGTCAAACCTGGGATAATTGTAAAAGTGAACCCAATTTAACCCATTAGAATAAGATCAGATGCCAAGATGAATCGGAATCATTGCTTCTTAGGTGACAGTACTGATGACAATTGATCCACCGGCTCAAAACAATAGAAGAATATAGGGTCGGGAGTCATTTCTCGTACTCCCTCCCAGGGGGAAGCGGGGAGCCGTCGGGGAGGCAGGAGCCGGCTCCCGGCCGGGCTGCGGAGGGGCTGCGGCTGCGCCTCCCGCCGGCCCCGGCGGAGCGGCTCTCGCACGAAGGAGCTCACTGCGAGGACCCTGTGGCCGGGGAGCCGTTTCTGCAGCAGCCACACGAGATGACTTCTCGCTTTGGCTTTGTTTGCCCGTTCCTCTTAACTCCTGCGACAGTTTCTGTCCTTCTCCCCTGAGCCATGTGACCCTCAGGTCTACGTGGCCGGCTTGGTAATCTATCTGAAAAAAAAAGAAAATGGGGAAAAAAAAAAAAAAAGGCAAGCGAGGGATGCTAATGATCTTCCTTGGAGTTTGTCAGCGGAGCCCCGGCGGCGAGCGGAGGAAGCAGGGCGGGCTCGGCTCCCCGCCGGGGTGCGCACCGGCGGGTGGGGGTCCGGCCGTGCGCTCTGGGCAGAGCGGCGGGTCCCAGGCTGCCCCGGCTCTGCCGGCGGGCCGGCAGCTCGGCAGCAGCCGAGGAACACCGCGGTGGCACCGGGAGCGTCTCTCGCCGCCNGGGCACATCCCACGCGACAGCGGCTCACCTGGAGAAACCGGCCAGGGACGTGTGGGTCTGGTGTGTGTGTGTGTTTGTGTGGGTACTTCTGGTGGATAACCTAAAAGACGAGTGTGTCTTTGCAGGAGGAGTGGATTTAGGGCAGGAACTACGAGCTTTCATCACGCAGGGCTTGCTGTGCCAGCTCCGGGGCCATTGCAAACCCGTCTTGCTCCCATGGTTCGGATGGCGAGAGCTTTTAGAATAAGGTTTCGTTAAATCCTCTGGCGACCAGGAAGTTCAAAGGCATCCCGAGCAAAAGCGGGAGCAGCTCCGGGGCAGGGGGAGCTGAATCCGTCTGTTCGTGCGTGCCGGGAAGCGGCTGAGCGCGCAGGGAGAGAGAGGCCTTCATGGGACTTGCTGTCTTCTTAACCTCCCTGAGAGAGCAGCCGCCATCTGCGCCAAGGTACAACAATAAGAATTATTAGTATCATAATCACCATGGTTGTTACCGCTGCGACTTTGAAGAAGAAGCCCAACCCCGGCTCCGGCTTCGGCCCGCTGGACGCCCTAGCTGTGGACTCTGTCCCGTTCCTCCTCTTACTCTCTAAATCGCCTAAAATACTTTTTTCCCCAATTAGCAGCGCTCTGATGGGAGCAGGAGGCAGAGGAATATGCAAGGCTCATAATAAGCCACCTGCTGCGTCGCGCCTAAATAGTGTTATGCTTTATTTCATTACTGCTGCCGCGGCAGCAGCACCGGCCCGCGCGTTACAAATTCCCCACCAAGCACGGACAGCCAAGACAGGACCCCGGCAGGCTGCGGGGGCCGGTGGTCGATCAGCGACAGGGACCGATGCTCGGTTGCTGCGCACGGAACGCGGATCCACGGGCGGTACCTCGGCGCGGGCCCGGGTCCCGCCCGCTGCTGCGGGGCGCACAGCCCGCTCGGTCCGTTCAGAGCTGTCTCTCCCCGCAATGACCCCCCTCTCCACCTATTTGCATGCCCACGCGAAGCTATATAAACAGCAGTAATAGCCTCATACATTAAATCAGTATTTGTTAGCAAAACCATTCCGAGTCATTTCAGATATTTGGACCCAGTCTGTTCAGTGTAGCTTCAATCTATTGACTTGCCAGACGAGATGCTCATGTGGACCCAGTTGCTAAACCCATGAAAACAGACTTTAGCTCTAAACTGTGCTACTCTCCCATCTGACGGATGCTAACACACAAATGAAATCCATTTGGATTTTTTTTGTTACCAGAAGGCTGCGCTGACGTTCAAATGATCTAAATCTTAGCATCTGGAAGCTTGTACAAGCATCTTTTTTGGAATAGGTTTCAAGACATTTCGTTCAACCCAAGCTGAGGAAGGATCAAAATGGGACACCAGGAAACTGGCAATAGCTTCCCATCTAAATGAAACTGGCTATTTCATTTGAAAGCAACAAAAAGAAAAACAAAAATAAACAACCCCCTAAGCCTTTCCATTTACTATAGTCCCTCCGGGTAACCCCAACCCCCTCAGACAAGATCCATCAGGGAGCTGCTGCGAGGCACCGGGATGTCCCGAAGGCTGCAATCGCCTGCGAGTCCCCCCGCTGGCAGAGTGCTCGGCGGGGCAGGAGACCGGCTTCATCTCAGGAATACTTTTTGGGCTGGGCATTCATTTAGTGTTTTCTAGGAGCAGCAATTCATCGACACTGTGATAGAACATGTTGTGTGAGTGCCATTCAGCCTTAATGAAGATCTGTGGGAGAAGTCGTGCGAGACAATAAATACAGCGGTCCGGATGTCGGTGACTTTAGCAGGAAATAAAGGAGGGCTCCGTGTTAATGAAACAAAGATGTGGGAGCTCCCGGCAAGGGCCTCGAATGTACAGGAGTCCTCAGTGTCTCCTGGGTGCTCATGAATATCTGTGGTGTGCGTTACACTTCATATTATGTTTGCAAACAGAGTTCTTTTGTCTTTGTAAGGTTTTTACAATTTGGATGCCAAACAGACCGATGTTCAATCAAATACAAGGAATTTAAATTATTCAGGAGCCCAAGCGATTCTGTGGAGTCTTTCTTTCTCCCATCCCCCACCTCAGTGCCGGGGATTTAATCCGGTAGCAAGTGTGTCAGGGAGCCTCTTCGGCCCTGCCCCAAGGCGGCGGGATCATCTCCTGGGGCCGGGGGGCCCGGAGACCCGCGGCGGAACCGCGCAGCCCCCGGCCCGGCCCGGCCGCGGCTTCCCCACCTCCCCCCGGGAGGGCTCCGGGGCCGGGCCCCGCGCTGGTGCCTAGGCACGGCCGAGCTCGCAGTGCAGGGGCGTCGGAGCATCCTCCGGAGCAGTCGAAGGGGATGGGCTTATCTCAAAGGGCGGATTTTCCCGGTACGCGGCGGGAACGCTCCGCCACCCCGGGCATCCGCCTGTGCCGGTGAGGAGCGACAGCCGGCCCCGGCCGTGCTCACAGCGCACACACGGCACAGAGCACACAGCAACACACACACAGAGCGTAGAACACATCAGCACAGAGCACAGAGCACAGAACACACACACAAACCACCAAACACCANAGAACACACACACAGAGCACAGAACACATCAGCACAGAGCACAGAGCACACACACACACAGCACAGAACACATCAGCACACAGCATACAGTACAGAACACACACACAGCACAAAACACATCAGCACAGAGCACAGAGCACAGAACACGCACACAGAGAGCACAGAACAGATCAACACATAGCACACAGCACAGAACACATCAGCACACACCACAGAGGACAGAACACACAGCAACACACAGCACAGAACACAGCACAGAGCACAGAACACACAGCACAGAGCACAGAACACACACACAGCAAAGAACACATCAGCACACAGAGCACAGAACACATCAACACACACAGAGCACAGAACACACATCAACACACTACAGAGCACAGCACACAGCACAGAACACACACACAGCACAGAACACATCAGCACACAGCACAGAACACACATCAACACACTACAGAGCACAGAACTCACACACAGCACACAGAGCACACACACAGCACACGGAACGCACACCAGAGCAATACCCAGCACACAGCAATACACAGCAAACGCCACACGCCACAGCACACAGCAACACAGCACACAACACCCAGCACACAACACCCAGCACAGCACCACACCACAACACACAATGCCGTCTGTCCTTGCTGCCCTCACCCTCTCAACAGTCCAAACTCCTGGGTATCAACGATTTTTGGTCATCACGTTGCTTACAAAAGTAACGTTAGATACACCCGTGGGATTTACAGATTGCATATGCTCCCTTTCTTAGTTTCTTTTAAAGGGAAAATAATTGTGTTATGATACCATTATTTGTAGCACAAAAGAAAGGGAAAGGGATTCAACGATGCGCTGTTGAAAATACACGTTTGAATGTGGTTCAATTTGTGGTTTATGACAATTAAAACACATTCACTGGAAGCCAGGATCAGGTACAGCAAATGCTAGTATTCCAGCAGTGGAAGCCACAAAGAGATGATGGGCTTCAGTTTCGCAGCTGCTCTCACAGAATGACAAAAGCTAATCGTCATTTAAAAAAAAAAAAAAGAAGAAAAAAAAGAGTTGAAACGCTTCTTTTCGGACTCATTTTCACATTAACTTGTTCATATGGGCACTGCAGAAGAAATAAAACAAGTCCTTATTGCACTACTTGGTAATCAGTATGGAAGAGCCCAACCCTGCTTATGGTTAACAAGAATTGTTAATGATATATAAATCATTTGATCTATCGTGCCCTCCAGTCTTAAAAGGAAAATAATGGCAACCCCAAGCAAATGGTCCTAATTAGTGTCCAAGAAACCACTTCCTAAATGTATCCTTCCAACTCATTCCAGTTTGACTGTCCAGAACAATCTTTTGTTCTTAAATCCCTTTATTTTGTATGTAACTGCAAAAATGCTCTGCATACCAGCGCTCCAAAAATAGTTCATTTCAGGGTAGAGACCAGCACTGGGGGCAGGAGGAAGGACGAGATGATCCCCGTCTCTTGCTGTTGCCTGTAAATCAGTCCCAATCATTTGAAATTATATTTCCCTGAAGCCTTGCTTCTTGACAAGTCTCCTTAGAGAAGTACCAAAGGGGAATTAATCAAAAAATCAAGTCACTGCCGCCACTCGGACTGCAACACAAACTTTGAAAAGGCAACCCCAAAACTGAATCCAGGACCAAACCAAGCATATTCGAGCTGCTTGTCACATACTTTCACCCACTCTTTTCACCGTTTCCAAGTGGAAAATCTGTAGGTTAAATGCACCGTGGTATAGCCATAGATACCACACCTCATGTGGTACCCAGGTGAAGGTTCAGGCACACCCTGGAGGAGGAACAGAGCTTGGCCACTGGGTTATTGTGGCCTTGAACTTGTGTCCACTGAAAGCAGCACAACTCTCGCTGTTTGCTCCCTCAGGAGGCCTCTTTCTTGGATGTACAAAATACAAACTGCCATTTCTCATTAGCTGGAGTACCAGATCCTGTTGCTTCATGAATATAATCCACTCTTCCACCGAGTCCAGCATCTTCTGCCACTTTTCTATCCCGTAACTATTGTATCACAAAACATCATTCCTAAAGTTTGAAACACAGTGTTGAAAAGCTGAACTACGTTGGACACAAAAATGCATCTTGGTCCTTTGGTCTTAGCATCTTGTTGTTGGTTTGGTGTGGTGGTGGTTTTTTTTGTTTGTTTGGTTTTTTTGGGTTTTTTTTCTTTGGGTTTTTTTGGTTCTTTTTTTTTATTGAAAACTGGAAGGAAACAGACTTTCTGGCATGGGTTCTCTTTCCAAACCTGACGGAATTGCCAAGGGAAATAGAACTTCTATAAAACTACAGTCAATTACATTGTTGCTGTGTAGTGCTCCTTATGCTATTTCCAGGAGATAACGTTAATGGGAAATGCTGCAATATTTTAAGCAAGAAAATCTGCCAACAACCTTCCCTGGACTTAAAACGTCCTTGACTCATTTAAAGTCACGGTAAAACACATAAGATGGGTTGCCAACTCTAACTACCCCAGCATAAATAATTTTACTGAGTCGCGGAGACAGCATACAAGCTGATGCCGAGAGGTTTCTTACTCACGTGTCCGCACGCAGAGCCACAGCAGTTACCCCTCTGCAAGAGGGCAACTTCGGAGAGCACCACGGCCCCAGCAACTGCATCCACTGCGCTCTGCTGGCCAGCCCGAAAGCAAAAGCAACCAACCTCGTCTCTCTGGAGCCTTCAGCTCTTTCAGGTTTCATATTGCAAGCGAGTTTGATGTTGTCCTCTTGTAACTGCGTAAACGAAACACGCTTGCTTGGTGATTCGTGGTTAAACGCGCTTATAAAGAAATTGTATAGTCTGGTATTCACAAAGACCTGGCAAATCAGTGGATGGGGACAGGTTACAGAAGCGGTTGCGGCAGCTCTAAGGTAACGTTTGAGTGCAGCCACAGCCTCACCATCCCCCCGTCCCCTGAGGACACCTCGCAGTGCCCCGGTGAGCCCGAGCCGTCGGTGCAGCGGCACGGGGACGGCCCGTGGGCCCGGGGAGCAGCGGGGCGGCCACAGCAGCGCTCATTTCGCCGGGGACCACAGGACGTTCACACCCCTTTAACTTGGGACCTTGTCCCGTCGCTAGCACTATTTCCTCTTCTCTTTCTAAATATCAGCTCCTCGGATTTTACTTGTAAAACATTTCAGGCAGTTACCAGAACGTATTTGACACATTTTACTACTTTTCAGAGCTCCTTGATGAAAAGCGATGTTTATCCCTCCAACCTCCGCGCTCTGAGGTGTCCTGCGGTGGCCAGCCCGGGGCCACCGAGCCACTGCTGTGCGCAGGGGAGCAGCGAAGGCTCCGGGGAGCGGGAGATGGCACCGGGGAGCGGGACCGGGAGCGGGACCGGAGTCTTAGCACATCTGCAAGCTGCTGCCGGGCGATTATCAGGTCATTTCTTCCGTAATGCAAACCATGCGCTCCCGTATCACATCAAACCGCTAATTGCGAACGATGCGTTTCGTGTCGGAGGCGAGCGGCTGCCCCCGGCCGGGGCTCGGGAAAGCGCCCCGGGCAGAGTTTGCGGATCGGCCCCTTCCTCGAGCCCCGCCGGCGGCTCCCGCGAAGGCCTGGAAGCGCCGGTGGGGATATCTGCGCCTGGACACACGCGGGGTTGCTGTGGGTATCTGCGCCTGGACACACGCGGGGTTGCTGTGGGTATCTGCGCCTGGACACACGCGGGGTTGGTGGCAGCCCGTGTCTGTCCCGCCGGCGCCATCCCCAGCCGCACCTCCCGCCCGACCGGTTGCTGCTCCCGAGGGAAGCGGCGCCCGGAGCGAGGGTGACGGAGCCCCAGCCCGGACTCATCTGTGGCTCCTCTGTGACGGGCCGGTGGCCGTGCTTAGGTGTGTTGGGTGCGTTTTAGGGGTGCGGGTGTCTAACGTAGCTGTGCTCCCCGGGGATGCCAAGCGCCACACATCTCGAGCCACTGGTAGCGAAGACTCCCTAGTCGGGGTGTGCCTGAAATCAGTGTCAGTGCGAACATGACTTGTGCTTTGGTATATTTCAGTATCACTTTAAACTGTACAGTTACAGTTTCTCTTTTCCCATACCTGCCTCCTTAACCCATTTCTTCTGTGAGTCCAATGTGGGTTTTCAGCACAATCTCAGACTGCACATGGTGTTTCTCAGGAGATACATGCTCACCTTCCAGATCTCCTTCTCAGGTCTTCTGTCTCAGTCCCATTCCCACCATAATGCCAGTGATGAAGCATTTCCTTGTCCCAGGTTTCTCAGTCTCAACATTGCGAGTTTCACCACAGCCAAGCATCTCCAAAAGCCAGAGTAGAAACCGAGAGGCTCAGGCGCCTCGGCGGGATTGAAGCCTTGCTGCTGGACTCTTTGTCACCAAACATTTTGTTCAGCCTTTTCTAGTTACCTACATGGATTTTGACCTTTTTGTGAAGTTGTGGACTCAAGGTGACCCATCTCCCTTTCTGGTTCCTTTCCCATTGCCTATTCTGATGTAGTGATTACCTCCTCACTCCTTTATGTTTTTTTGCCTTCCCAGATTTGATGGCTCTCAGGGAACACAGCTGCTCCTCAGATGTCCTTTTATTCCTCCTCCATGCTGAGTGTCAGTTTGTTGCCTCGGTTGAAGTCTACCCTCTGTTCTCTCCCACTAAAGTTCAACCCTTTCTGGTTCTGTGTGTAAATCAGACATTTTTCTCTCCCACAAGCTCTAAGGCCAGCAGGAAGTGCAGACAGCACCAGAGAAAAGGCTTCTTTCACTGATTCCAGACCCAGACAGCCTAGGAAGACCCAAGAAAAGTCCAGAAGAAAATTTGCAAATAAAATCGTGCTTTACCCTGAATCTGAGCATTTCTACTGGAATAATCAGAGAATGTAGCTGCATGTATTCAGCAGGTACAGCAGGACATAAGGGTACTTGCAGGGCATGGCTTGTTACAGTTTACCACTTGGCCCAATTAGGATACATTTCCACGTATTTGGCAAAAGTCACTTTGCCGACACACAGAGCTCCTAGCACAGTATCTCCCTGTCAAGTGTACTGCTGCTCCAGAGGAGGGGACACAAGTGGTGCTCAAAGTCTTTAGAACTACTAACGTGAACGTAACAGACGACTTCTTCTCACAGTCTTATATAAACTTATATGTACATGTATATGTATATATAAAGGCTATAACTTCCTTGGCTAAATTTTTGCAAAACATTTACCCTAAAGCAAAGAGGAGTCTAGAAAACAGGAGCTTAATTTATTAAATTATACCAGTTCTAAGGAGTTGAAAACTGCAGCTTTACAGATAGTGAAATACTGACTACACTTAAAAATTTATGAAAAGTGCATTATTCAGCAGCAGTGAATAGATCTAAATAATTCTCTTTATGATTGAGTGGCTGCATCAAATTGGTTTCAAGCATTTAATTTTATTTATAAATTCATATACTGTTCTGTGTGGTGCCTTGCAGGATCCAAAAATGTGTATAACATTGTACCCAATCTGGAAGCTTATTTTCTTTCCTAGCACTGTCTTTACTTGCTTGATGTTTGTATCATCAGTCTAGTTCATAATTTGTATAAATTATGAACCTTCCACCTGATGTCACATTCCATGAATTTGTGTCCTTAAAACTAGGCTCTAGGAAAATAATCAAGGAAATCAGCATTTATCCCAGTGGTGTAACCCTAATTCACCTGACATTAACATCTTAATTTATAAACGACTGTGCAGGTTCCCTTTAAGCACCAAGTGACCTCATTGACATAAATCCTGCAGTGGAAGATGTGACCCAACTCTCCAAAGCTGCAGCCCCACAGGAGTCCCCTGGGACTCCTGTACCTGACTTCAGTGCACACATCTAGTTCTCAACAGCCACAGAGCTCTCAACTAACTGAAAATCTATACCTTATATAGCATATTATTGGGATTTATTTGGAAAAATGGTATTCAGGATAAGTATTGCAGCTGAGTTTGTATGATGAAGAGAAGATTGAGAAGGCATCTGGTAGAGGGGGTGTTGATGGAGTGCTGCAGGACAACTGCTTATTTTGTCCTTACAGGTTGAGTTGGTGGATTATGCTGTTTAGCAGTTCTGACCACAACAACAAATAATGATTTAAGAAAATCTGTGTATACTAAAATGTCACAAGCTGAAGATACATTGGTTTGACAGCTGAGTAGCCTGTTTTATAGCTGTGTGAGTTATACATTTCAGTTAACTGAATGCAATAAAACTAAACCCGCTTTTGCAGATGTCGGTCACAGTTCCATAATCTTGGTAGAATTCAACTTCAGTAGCAGTTAGATAAATTCTCATTTTCCAATGAAAAAAAAAATTATAAACATGAGGACCCAGTTTTCTTCATTTATTCCAAATTATCAAACCTCTACTTTATGAAACAGTCAAAAAGAATCACCAGGTAAGGCCTGTAGTCCTTATTTGTCCACAAGTGTCTGGAGGTGTGAGCAAATTGCTTATTTTCAGAGAATAACTGCTAACCGTGCTCTGGATATACAGAGCAGGCTCTGACTGACTGGTGCTGACTTCAGTTGCTGCAGACAGGAGGCCCCAAACGTGTGAAGGCAGAATGTTCTGCCACAGACTTTAGCTGCAACCTTGTAAAGGTGTTGTGGAGTGCTTTGATAATAAAGATTTTACATCAGTTTTAGGGGTGAAATTCAGAAAGGATTGTTGTGACAAGAATCTGAACTCTTCATTTCAGTGCAATGATGCTGCTGGAGTCTATTTTCACGTGGCCATATATTCCATTAGGTTTGTGTTGCTGCACATGCTGAGGTCGTGTTTAGGGCACAGAAAAGGGGCCCATACAAAAGGCCATATAGCCCCTGTATGTCTGAAGAATATAGTAAACTTTCTGTTGCAGTCTACAGCGTTCTCCAAAATAATGGGAATTTTAAAGAAAATTATGTGGAATTAAATCTTTAAAAAGCTGAGCTTCCTTAGATCTGCAGCAGAACATGCCACCTTTGCAGCACATTTTGGGAGCAATAGGAACGAGTGTGGCCTGTCAAGAGGAGCAGAGTCTCTAGCAGGGCACGTTCACGGGAGCGTATCTTGGTTTGCCACTTGGTACCTCCACCCACAGCCCAGAGAGCTGGCATTTGTGAGGACAGTGGTGACCCAGAACTGGGTCAGTAAACTCCGAACGGACGGCCTGGGATGCTGCCATTTCTCAGTGCTCGTGGCACGGGTCACTCAGGCACGAGCTGAGCAGGGCTCTGCTGTGACTAGTGCGTGTTTATGGGCTTTCCATACTTGTGACTTCTGAGCCAAAGCACTACACAGTTTTACCTGCTTTTCTCATGGTTCAATTGCTTTCCCTGTGTTTGGCAGCTTGTCGAAGGCAGCAGTCCCTAAATAAGGACATGTTGACATGTTGCACATCATTCAGACCTCTTCTCTGGATGTTAGGAGAGTTTCAACCCTGAGTAATAGAAGCTCTTCCTACATCTTTGCAATTCACTTGGTAGAGTCTATTCCTTTCTAGTGGTTGGCTCTAATTTCCTTCTGTATTTTTTCCTGTGTTCTGTGGAGCATATATCAGTATTTTTTCAAATCACAATTACAGACAGAAAGCCATCTGTGACAGACATTTGGAGAATATGCAATGTAACTTATTGAGCATCTTTTAATAGACTCTGCATTTTTGTATGGACTAACCTTTCTTTGAAGAGAATTAGAAATTTTAGTGAAATGCTTTTTAGTGAACCTTCTCACATTCTCAGCTGTCTACGCTAGATAATATAGTCAGCTGTGAGCTTAGCAATGACAGGTATTTTTAAACCCAGAAAGGAAAACAGCCTTTCAATTTCTATGTGCTGATATATTAAAAAGCACATTATAACACTAAATGGATCATATACTACTACGTGGTGTGGTGCCATTGTGACATCTGAGCACGGTAACAACAAAGTAATTAATGAGCATGCAGATAACATACAACTCAGCTTTGTTTAAGATTATCTGTGCTACTGTCTGACTCTGGTTTCTCTCTTGGTGTTCCCCTCATCACCACTGCATTCTTAGCCAGAGAAAAAACAGGCAGCTACTCAGTTATAAGAACCTGATGCCTGCTAACTCTGCCTTCCTCCATCATGATGTAAGGCAATCTTAGCAAAAATGAGAATTAGGTTTTAAATATCATCTCAAGCCCTCTGACTATATCAATATAAATCCTCTACACAGCTCCTCATGAAAGATAAGAATGTTCAGTGCCTACAGAGCACTTTGAGGTCAAGGAAACTGGGGAAGGGGAGCACTCTGAAATGCTCAGGGATCTGAGGGATTGTTGTAGTGTCAAATTCTTCTTAGCAGTAACAACCACTGTGATTTTTACAGTGAGCTAGCAAGGAAAGGAAAGAGCATAGTAGGGAGACGGCCATTACATACTTGATTACTCACTGCTGTGTTTTTTCCCCTTGATTTATTTTTTCTTGTGTTTTGTAAACTTACCTCCTTTCTCATTTATATTAATGCACATTTATGATACTTAACTCTTAAAAGGAAACTACAATTTTGAGATCAAAGAGTAGCTGGTGAGTCAGAAGTGCTTGTTCAACAGTTGGCGATTGCAGTAATTTGCTGTTATGTATTGCATGTGCAATCACCAACATACAAAATTGTAGTATCAATATTAGCTAATTGAAATGCTGGATATTGTAGCATTTAATAGGAAAGGGCTGATTTGCTTTAGCCTCTGTTTCCCTCTGATGATTCATTGCTTTTTCTCTAGTATATATGGAGGGAGTCCATTGCAAGAACTAGCACTGGCATTTCAAGGACTTGGCAATTTAGTTTGTACAAGGCATATAGGAGTGTAAAGGTTCCACTTGGGAGCCCCTCTTTCCTCTGCAAGTTGAATGAAGATTATATTTTCTCACAGGGAAAAAATCTTCTAAAACTGTTATTTAAGGATTATAAATGAGAACACAAATATTTGTGGGTACTTGTAAAAGACTTGGAGTTATCATATAGTTTTATCTCCAATGAGGAAGATACAGCACTTAATAGGTTTTTTGTCTTCCCTAGAACAAGAGTTAAGCTAATTACTTAAACTAATAAAAAATAAGCTAAAAATAGCATACTTCAAGCTAGCCTTGAATTTTTGTTTTCCTTATCTGTGACTTGAAGTAGCAATCAGCATAAACCAGCATTCATGTAATACACAGGCAGATAAAAACCAACACGCTTGTTTTTGTGATATGAGGGGGGGACTCTGTCAGGACTGATTTCCGCCGAGCTGGAAAGACCATTTAGAGGTGCAGACAGTAGACATATTCTTCATGTGATCTGGAATCTGTTGGTTGAAGCCACTCTGCTGCTGCCCGTGGAGATTGCGTACATGTTTGTCCGTAGTTCCTTTCCATCCCTGAAGGCACAAGGTGGGAATATCCTATCACACCTTCAGACTGAAGGCATTATTACCTCTCTTCTACTGTGACCTAGGGACAGCAAGAAATATATCTTTATCAAGGAATGATAGTTCTGGTGGAAGCTCCAGTAAAAAAGGAATTTCTACCATGTTGTTTTTATCCCATATCAATAGTACAAACCACCTCACATTATTATATAGCAGGAATCTTCAATTATTTGGATGAAGCCACTTACTGAGCAAGACAGTGAAGACCTTCCTACACGACAGAATGCAGTTGTATTAGCTGATTTCAATGGTAGGCAGAGCTGGAGAAAGTGCTCTGGGGGAATTATTCTGTGTGTGTATATATGGGACATACATTCATCTTCCTCCTGAACCTAAAAAAGGTGATATAAAGTATGTTTTGCAGCTAAAAGGAGTGGGACTAATTGCCTGGTCCCTGAGGGCACCGATAAGCCTCACCTGGGCACCCTCCCACACCTTGCCCCTGGGGCCCAGGGCTCTATTTAAACTCAGCCCAGGGGTTCCCTCTGTGTCTTAGCTGTGTGTGCCTCTGGTGTTATTCTAAAGGAACCACGTTAAGGTTTCTGCTGCTAAGGCTGTTTATGATTACTGGGCTTCTTTTTAACTGTATTTGGAAGAGTAGAACATGTGCATTGGTGGGTTTCTTTCAGGAGAGTTTTTGAGTATAAAGTATTGTAAAACTATTTCATTTTCATAAATAACCAGCTGAACTAAGCTGCCTTCTCCTGCAACAGGTGTAATGGCAGCCTGCAACTGCCTCATGGCTGCATGCTTTTTGCCTTTAAGCAAAAGAAACTGGTAAACCCAGATAAAAATACCAGGCATGAGGACGTTCATCTCAGCAAAAAGCCAAGGCTCCTCCTCCAAGCTGCTGCCTCCAGTGGTAGGTTTTGATGGAGTAATTTTTCCTCAACACTATAGGTAACTTTCTGCACTGAACATGTGGCTACCCTCAGTGGCTGCAGGGAATTAGCTCTCTTTTAATTGGGTCTAACTTCCTCACATGGCTGCCTTTCCTGTGCTGTAGCTCTGATGCCCTTCTTCAAGCTGTTTATCTCTGCTGACACTGGAAAAGAAGAAAAACATCATGGATGATGTTTGAACCTGATGGTTATGTATGAGCTGCTGCTGACTGTGGCTGGCACAGATCTGAACTGAGGTCTGAGGGAGTTGTGCCTCACACCTCGGAGATATGAAACGCTGCTCCTGTCAGCAGTGGGACACAGCTTCTGGTCCCCATTTAGGGCTGCTTTTACTATTGAGTAATTCTTACCCTAATATTTCTGTGGTTTAAAATAGCGAGTAATTAAGAATGGTTGCCTTGGTATAATTATCAGATGTTTGCTGATGACACGGTGATGATGAAATTATTGACGGTCATGTTGCTTTTACATATCTCATATTAGTGGGGTTGTCTCTTTTGTCTTGAAGCCTTAGGAGCTAGGAAAATAAGCACAGAGCCTTTTCTGTACTCTCTTCACCCAGTCCCGTGCCAAACACCAGCCAAAGGCTGTATGTGCACTGCAGGCTGTTGAGTGCAGCTTCTTTTGAGTGCTTGTTTATGACAGCACTGTAAGCAATCATTGTCATGTCATCGAAGTAGATCAGTATTAACATTAACTTTTATTGCTTGTGCCTGGGAATAGTCTAATAAAGCAAAGTACTGCTCTTATATTTTATTATTTTTTAGTTTAGTCAAACTGTAAGGAGAAATTTAAAGGGAGAAAATTAATTTTTTTTTTTTTACTGCTCATCAGAGACCTAGAGTGGCTGTTGGGGTGAAGAGCTTTGTTTGTGGTCTGCAGTCCTTTTATTCTTTCTGTGGCAGCTCTATTAAGGTTTTCTCAGTTACTCCTGTACATAACCTGTGAGCCTAGGATCTGCATATGCCTCTTCCATGAGTTCTACCTATGTGTGGCAAGAGCTTTACAGAGCAGCTAAATAGGTAGATAAAGCTCTCAGCTTGGACAGTCCAGTGTCTTTTCTTTCTAACCTATTCTGGATCCTTGTCTCTAGAGAGCTCTGCTCCCTTTCCTGGTTGCATACAAGATGGTAAGCCACCTGCCTGATTGGATCAGTGAAATTCACTTAGCTCTTGCTCAGAGGGATCAATATTTGCCAGCAGAGTATGGATTTCATGTGTATGCTGCCAGCTTGATACAGAAGAGATTTTTTCCTTGAGGTAATGCTCCAGGGTAATGTGCATCATGAGCTCTCTTGCTGTGTATATGAAGAAATCCAAACCAACTAGTTTTGTACAGGAATAGTACTGTATAACAGGAAAATAAGAAAGAAATCTTTTAACTGCAAAATTAACATTGTTGTTTTCCTGAGAAGCACAAGTCCTATGTTCCCCATTTCCTGTCTCCGTTGGTTTAAGAGAGCTCAGACTCTAAGGTAAGGTTTGATTTGTTGTTGAGAAGGACTATTGTGTTTGTAACTAAACCATAGCCTTTGTTTTTTCTTTTATTATTGGAGAACAGCAAAAAAAGCAATTAAATAGAAATAAGTTACTTTGTTTCTTATGTTGTAGAAAAAAACCCAAACAAAGAAAAACCCAAATCCATCAGGGTTAGAAAGATAACAGCTCTCTATTTGTTTTCTTAGCCAAATAAAAGCACTTACTAACCAGCGTGACTTCTGTAAAATTCCCCATATAGGGCCCAGTTTCAACTCCTCCAAGACCTCACTTTCATTGCCTTTAATGGGGTGAGTGCAGCCTGGTGTGAGGAAGGACAAGGCCAGGCACAGCAGCGTGCCAAGGCACTGAGGGTTTGAAAGGATTCCCGTGTCAACTTTGAACATCCCTTCTGTTTTCTGGGCTCTGCCTCTTCAGCTGTGTGACAGTGCCACCTTTGTGTGATGGAGTTGCTGAAGAATCAGGTTTCGAAGAGCCCCTTGATTTTTCATATCCGGTTTACTGTGTAGTAGCTAAGCACTTTTGTAAGGTTATGTTGGTCATAGCGTGAGCAATGCTACTTCTTTCTTTCTCTATGGAGAACATGCTTTAAAAACATCTCATGAGCATTTAGAAAGCAATAGCCAAAATTAATTAATGCTTGATTATAGTCCAATAGATAGCATGTCAATGCTGAGTTTGTAGTAACCCTGACTCTGCACATTGCTGAAATATGCAAGATTTGGACTCATAGAAATCTTGGATTATGCAAGTGTTTGTGTCCCTTTTGTAAGTGCTAAGCAACCAACTCATACGAGGGAAGTTTGGTGCTCTCCTGCTTGTGTGTCGCTAACTAAAGATATTTGATTTTTAAAAATGTTCTCATATCCACCATGCAATGTGTTACTATATTACACTGCTCAGAATGATGAGGAAAACAATTCCCAGTAGAGAAAAACATCTGATGTGCATGCAGTGCAGGAGACTGAGTACCTGAGCTTGCTGACCCTGTGTCCCATGGGGGCTCTAGCACTCCCCACAGCCAGCTATGGCAGAGATGAGACACACTTCACATCTTAAGAGATTTTTAAGGCAGTGAACGAAGTAAAGGCTTAATGGAGCACTTCTAAAATCAGCTCCCTTAAGTCTTGAAATATGTGAGCATTTTGAGAGCTGGAAGCTCTTAGTATACTTGCTCTTGTCTAAACCACAGGTCACCCCCAGCGTGGAGTTCAGCCTTGTTCTCTGCTGGGATGGGGCCTGTGTGGGAGAGCAAGGAGCATCAGACTTCCCCAGAGATGGAAGAGAGCGGCTACAGCAGTGTGTCACCAGCCTGCTGGGAAGAGCAGGGGCTTGGCAGGCTCTGGTGTAACTAGATGGAAACATAATTTTAAGACATAAAATTTGCTCTTTCACGAAAGAAAACCCTTTGTTTCAGATCTAATATTCATTCTGGGTTGGTTGAAGGCTTGTTACAGTTGCTGCAGTGTCACGATCTGCCACAGCAATGCATTCACAAAGGGAGAGACCAAGGACTACACACCTCAGTCTCAGGGTAGGCTTGCCAATGACTCTCTTATGCATCTGAGATTTTTACTATTACCCATGGCAGATTGATACTTACCCCAAAAAAGAGAGACATTTGCATGTGCTTTTGAACTGCAGCTGTTTCTGCCATGAAATATGATTGTTTAAGCACCAAAAGCACAATAGAATAATTATAAGAACTTGATCTCAGTTCAACTTGGACTGCGTGAGGAGTTGCAATAAAAAAGAAGTGCCCCAACTGTCTGCTTTTCAGAGGTACTGGACTCATGCTTTATAGATGGGGAAAACCTTGGTTTTGGTTTGCTTGCTTGCCGTGTACACCAGTGATTCAGCTGGAAGGGGCCAACCTTCCTAAGAAATCTTCTTTTTCTAGGTAAAGGGAATTGTCAGATAGATGGAAGCACTTGGAACAATGTGAAGGAGGACTTTGACTGCAAAGGTTTGCGATGGAGTCAGTCTCATCAAAGTCTTTGACTGGATTTTAAATTCATACCAGAAAAATATATTAAAGAATATGACAAGCTTTGAGAACCTAAAGGATCCAAACCCATAAATGAGCTTATAAAAAGTTAAAAGAAGCTGGGATCCTCCTATATGAAAGGTAATGATTTCAGACTTCCTAGACTTCCTTCAAAACTCAGCTGTGTGCTTTGCTCTTGTTCCGTTCCAGAAAACAAGCTTGGATGAGGTTAGAGTTTCTTTAGGACTGGGATTTAGAATACTTCTGTGTAGATTAACACTGGCAATTACACATAGTAAATTGAACCATAAAGAAAGTGTTATTACTCTCTGATGAAATAATTTCAGAATCCATTCTTGGTTTTAAAGTTCTCAGAATTGGCAGCAAAACTGCTACATGGGACAGAAACACAATCACAGTCTTTGAACTACATTTTTTCTGAGTTAAAAGTACAAATACAGGTTTTCTAGCAGACTGACATCTGGCAGAGCAAAAGGTCTGATCTTCCTGGCCATCTCTAGTCTTACTATATAAGGACTATATTAACTAAGATGATTTTGAGCAGGACCTTGTGGTCAGGTGTTTTAAAGCATCAGGGCAACTGGTTATATTTAATATACATGTTGTTCCCCTTGAGTACCATGTACAGAATTGCTCCCTGTTTAGGCACCTTCACTGTAGGTGCCCATACCTGACCTGCCAGCTACTCTTTGTAGTCAAGTGACTGTATTCTTCTGAAGTACAAATAATCTCTCTGAAACATCTGTCCTTCAGTCAAGTTATTTATACTTTTGAGGTGCTTGTTTTTCCCCCATGGATGATAGACTGATTCTCTCCCACTTTAGGTGCAGGTTTTCTGAGTTCTGCAGTTCAGGGAGATGTCATTCCACCCATCTTGTCCTTCCTATTGTGTGCCAAGTATGCTGACAGCCTGCTAATTTCAGTGTGCTGGATGCTTCAAAATACACTTTTTTGCTACTGTAATTATAGCTTAACATGAAAACAAATGCATTTGGTGCCCTGTGTTACTGGGGAACTGTTTTGACAGCAATGCTTCAGCTGGACATTGAGTCTTGGGATGAACATGTATGTGAGGTTTGTAATCTGCCCTGATTATTAGATGTTCATTGGCCTAACTTCTTAATTAGGTTTTTTTTTTAATGCATTTGAAGTGTCTGGAACATAGATAAAAAGCAGGGGCACATGAGCCAGATGGAAGAGCTCAGGAATGCCATGCCATTCACAAAGTGTGGGACTAGGAGCAAATCGTGGGAGAAGCAGAATAATGAACATTCAAGGCTTGCATCGTGATTCAAGAATGGAAAAAACAGGATAGGAAGGGAAGACTCATAATGGAAAAAGCAATATACTAACCTGCCAAAGTTAGCTTAAAAGGAGTGATTTTACAGTGGCAAATATAACTGCCACAGCAAAGCAGATTTCCCACTCTGTGTGGGAGGTTTCCATGCTGTGGTGAGACACTGAGCTGCATGGAATTACAGTCTGGATACTGTATGTGGAAGGGTTCCTCTAGGTTGTGTTGATGGGACTGAGATGATCTGGAGGAGAGATATACTGATGTAAATGTATACTGATTTCTGGGAGTCATAAACCAGCTTGTGAGTGCATGACTAGGACTTCAGCATGCCGTGACAATAATGAGAGAGACAAACCATGATTCAGCTCTAATTTATGCCAGTTTCACATTAGTGAGTTGGCTGACAACAGTGGAATTGGTCCTGAATTTTTGTGATATAAAATCCAAACTAAGAATAATTCGTGTTGGAATTTGGGCTTTCACACTCCATCAATTTGTATCACAAAGGCTACATTATTCAGGCACAAGTTGTTTCATATTTAATATCATATTACATATGTCCCTTGATGAACAAAGGACTGTAATGTAATTGGGTTCAACCATCAGGTTAAATCCTCCAGAGAACAGAGTTCAAGCTCTTAATAAATTACTGCAGAATCCTGACATAAAATTGAAGGTTGGGAATTCCATCTGTTGTTTTAATAGAGAAAGAGAGAATGATTACTTAAATATTTTAGAAAGGCTTTGCTGAGTAATAACCAGAGAGATGAGGTAGGATAGTATTTACAAGTCTGAGCTACTGACTCACTGTGATAGCATTGTAAGCCAAGCAACAGGAAGCTACTAAAAACCTTCAGTTTTTCTTTTCTCTGTCTTTCAAGCTTCCCTAAAAATTCTCCATCCTGGAATAAGACATAGCATTAAAAAATTATGAAGTTGACATGGCCTTAGCTTCATTTCTGAAGACATTACTGCTATAAAATTGCAAGGTCTAAACTTGATTTAAGCACCTTGAGTCTGAAACATTTTGCTTTGAAGCAGTTTTATTGCATGGTGATGGAAGGTAGGAAATAAATGACTGGCTGCTTTGAAGCTGAGTGGTAGGAGCTGGGTAGAAAAGGGAGCTTGAGCAAGCAGAAGTTCTTGTGGTATAAGACAAAAGAAAATACTATTAATTAGAGGACACATAATTTGGGCATTTTTCTTATTCTCGGAAGGAACTAAAGATGAAATCTGTGCTCAATTCAGCTTTGAAAGAGTATAGAACTGCTTAGATATGCAATACAGAAGCTAGAGATGCTGCACGTAGAGGTGTAGATTGGCTGAGGGCTTGGAGGCAGCTGGTTACCCTTTCCCCCAGCCTTTCCTCTGCAGAGGCTGTCGCTGGTGTCCGGAGCGCTCTGCCGGGGTGGCGGCCAGTGCTGGCCCCCTCTGCTCCCGGTAAGCTCCTGCTTCTGGTGGCAGCAGCAGCTGCTCAGCGGCGTGGCCTGGGGACTGAGGAACACTGGCTGGGTGGGTCGGAGCACCTTGGTGGCCATTAGCAGCGTGCTGCTGCTGGGCTGAGACTCGGGCAGGCAGCAGTGGGCACCGCCCAGCCGGCCTTGGGATGCCAGCTCCATCCAGTATTTCCATCCAGTATTTCCAGTTCGGAAATACTACCCCCCTTCCTGGGAGGGAGGGCGTCAGGATTTCTTTCAATTGAAACCAAACTCGTGTTTCTGTGTCAGAATGTATAATGTTGCTGCATAACGGAATGCTTCTTTATTGAGGTGTATAAAGAATGGACGTTGTGAGGTTTAAAAATACATCATACTGGATTTTTTTTTAAAAAATCACATTTTTGTAACTAGGTCATCTATCCATTAATTCATATCCCTTATTGCTCAGAGATATTATAGACATTTTTTCATAGCATTAATCTCCTGTAATATGAACTTATTTTTTTTTAAATAAAACCCATTAAGCGTTTGCTGGTTCATAAAAGAATACAATAATCTGATAGCCTGATTAGATGTTGTTTAATTTGATAATGGTGCACCAGTGGCTGGGGGGAAACTGTTAAATAAACATGGAAGTATTGCTCTATTAAATAACAATTAAATGATCCTCTTGATCTATCCCTAACAGATCTCCCACTTCCTTAGCAGCATTTTTAGGAACAGATTAATGAAATCTGTGGAATAATTTGCATATGCAAATTACAAATGCAATCACTTTTTGTAGTCACAGCAGACATAGGTGACAACACAACTGCCTTTGAGTTTTTGCCAAAACGTAGAGATATCCTATTGCATTGGTAAGTTAATGCCCACATCTTCGGCTCCTCACGTCCAGAGGGAATGAACAAGATTGGCAAAGACATTCAGGACAGAGGCAGCACCGGGGAGGACTGTTCCACGAGCAAACTGCCCGTGCCTTGGCTGGTCAGACTGGGAGCACAGGGCCTTCCTCCCTCCTGTGCATGTGGAGGTGCTGATATGCCCTGACACCACCTCTGAGTCCCAGGAGGCTGAAACATTGAACAAAAAGATGAAAAACCTGCTATTAGTCCTGCCTATGCACTGGTTTAGGAAGAGTAGGGCTGGGAAGGAGGTGGGAAATGGAGCAGGGGGAGCTGGCACAGGTGTCACATAGGATCTCAAGGAGAAGGATTGCAGCTTTCTTTATGGTGCTAGAGAAGTGAACCTAAAACAGGATCTCTGAGAGGTGTCAGGGCAACTTTTGGCTACTGCAGTAATTTGCAGTCCTTGCAGAGAGAAGTTGCTGCTGTGGAAGACTGAGCTTGGATTGGTGTTTGTCACCATGGGTGACAAACAGTCATGCAGTGGTGAAGGTGCTGGGGAGTCTTTTCCCATAGCCGCAGGGTTTCTCCAGAAAGCAGAGCCGGTGTGTCCATGTGCCTTCATGAGCCCTGCAGTCCCCAGAGCTGCAGTGTGTGCATCCTGTGATACCTCTGCAGCAAATTGCATTTGCTTCAGTGGAGTTGCTCCAATTTATGCCTGAACAGACTTAGGCCTTCTACATGGTTTGGATTCGAATTATTGCTTGTCACAGCCACCAAAGTCATCTGCTGTTAATTCACTGGAGTACTCTGGATTGTCTGTGCTCTCATCTTGTCTCTTACTGTCAAAGAAACATCCCCAACTGAAATGTATCCAGGGCTCACGCACAGCAGCTCGTCTCTTTTTCCTGCAACTCAGAGGAAAGGAAAAATCTTTTGTAGTACACAGTGACCAGAAACTAGCTTGTAAGTCAGGTATCAACTGTAAGAATGTTAAAATAATTCTGTGCCAAAAAAATAGCTTATAAATATTCCTTGTGGGGATTATGCATGAAACCAATTAGCAGGAATTACTGGGGTTTAGGCAGCTGGAAAACATTGGTGTATACATTAAATGTTTTCTATTGATTAAGTGCAGCCTCTCTGTAAATATCTCTCCTTACCTTGCTTGCTGCTATGTTGCTACTTTTTGCACTCTGCTATGGGGCTGCTCTTGCTCTTTGGCTTGTGGGTTTTCTTTTTGTTTGTTTGTTTCTAAATTTTTTTTCCTCCGATCTCCTGTGGCTGTCTAAGAAGTCTTGGGAAATGATGATAGAATGTGATGTGTTTTACAAGTCTGGAAGAGCTCTCTGTAGAAGGCAAGATGGGACCTGGAACAGGTTCTTAGTTTGAAGACTACAGATATCATGTGTAACCCCTGAAAACATATGTGGATTTCATTCAGTAGGAGAAAAATATGAGATAATGATTTATTATTGCATACATTAATTTTTTTTCCTACAAAGTGAAGAATAACTAAACTGGAAAGGTTGTTTTGATGCTTTTTTTTTTTTTAACTTCAGTTTGTTTAATATACAATAGTTATATATTTATTTACAGTTTTAAGCTTATGCTTTGAGAAGTTTTAAAATTCAAGTGATTTTTTTTTATATAAGTCTTTTCAGACCTTGCTTCTGTGTGCATTATCATTCACATGCCCCTGGCATGCTTTAAGGGACAGTGGCTTGAATCACATAAGAATAAAATAATTTTAAATGGCAAAAGACATGACAAAAATGTCTATTTTATTTCATAGTGGAATAATTAGTCTGATTTCCACAGGAATTAAAAAATGTATTTATTAGAATATATTGCTAGCTAATGGAGAAAAGGTTAGGTTTTTGTATTATCTCAGTAAAAATGTTACTTGGATCAAAAAATTTTAGTATGTTTCTCAGATATGGGTGAGAGAATGGCGATTTTGGATGGCTTTCTTGTGCTCTTTTTGCCCTGTATTTCAGCAATAGGGTCTTGTGGCTTGAGCAGGTAACTCAAATATGTTACAAATCTAACCTAGGCTACTGATGAATCGTATGGCCTTTTTAAGAAATAAAAAAAAAAAAAACAAAACCAAAAATTTTCTCTGAAAATTATCTGTGTGCCAGGAGTTAGAACTTTGTGAAGGATGATCAGCTTTTTGTAAGGAGTGCTCAGGTTCTTCTGCATAGCAAAGATGCCTCGTGTTTAGCAGCCAGCTCACAAAATTCAGGGTGTGAGAATTTGGAAGTGATGCTCCAAAAATGCTACTTTGAACTTTGTCATTACATGAGATGTGTAGAAAAGGCCAGTGGGATCATCCACAGACGAACCTCTTTTATTGACTGACTTTCAAACTTCTTTTAAGGCTGTTGTCTAGGAGATCCTGTATGTCTAAAGAAGGTACAAGTGAATAGGATCCTGTATTTTGGGAGTTAATGGTTATTAACAGCTAATCTTAGTCCTCATCCCACTGACTTCGTGAGCCATCCTGTCACTGATCTTTGGCATTTCCCAGAGTAGTTAGTTCTGCGGAATCAACTGGCTCTGGTTTGCTTTAGACTGAGGTGCTGTGCTTGGAGGCATTGGGTATCTTGAATCCCCAGTAAAGTTCACAAAGAAGCGTTGCCACTGTTGGAAAAGGTGAATCAAGCAGCTGAGCTCCATTTTTTTGCACGTTTACTTTCTCCGATAAACACAACTTTAAAGGAGTAACTACTCAAAATAATTGAATATTTCAGGATTTGGACTATTTTGGCTGGTGGAATTCAGCAGTTATGGCTGGACACTCAGCCCAAGTATGATCAAAGCTAAGGTACCTTTTGCTGCTGTAAAAAAACCAAAACAACAACTTGGCCTCAGGTGATCTTCCCTCAATGAAAGAAGTGCTTTCAAAAGCACTCACACCTCTGTTTCTGGGTCTTCTAGAACTGCTGAGCAATTACCTCTCTGTGTAGGCAAGCAAGGGCCTTGAGAAACCAAATGCCTCATGCTTATCTGTAGTTACATTGTCCATCTGTCTATGAAAATAATGTGGTATTCTCAAATATCTAAAAGTTTGACAAAGTCTGTTCAGCAGGCCTGGAACCAATGGGTTCCAAAGGTGGTTCTTTTCGAAGCATCTAAACTAGCATTAAGTTGTCAGGTGGAGGAAGGCTGTCTCTCAGGAGATGAGAGAGAACAGGGAGCTGCACCTTCTCTATAAATGTTAAAGGGCTGTGGTGGTTCTGGGCAGCAGAAGTGATTAAGGTTCAGACAGCAGTATTCATTTCTAAGGTGATGTTCCCATACCATCTGGGATTAATACATGCTACAGAATGATTCATAAAACTGCATGGAAATGATGTATGTTTATCCAGTACCTTTGGCACTCAGCACTATTCATAACAGTGTAAATGTTCTGTTGCCTTTGAAATAGGGACTTGACAGTATTGGGTTCCCTGCTTCTTGTTAGCATCTAATCTAAGCTAGGAGTGGACAAGGGAACATTTTAACTTCTCCTGTGTCTCGGGGGAAGGGCAGATCAGTCTACTTCCACATTATCCTGCCTAACAGTGGTCCAAGCTATAAAGTTATAAATGGTAATTTTTCTGCTATAACTGCTCTTGGATGAATTGAAGATAAACTATGCAAAAGAGTTTGGTATACACTATAGAAAAATGTAAAACACCAGCACTAGAATTCTCCTTGGACTGTACTTAAGCCCTTTAAAACTTCCACAAATATTACTGAAACAATCAACCCCAAAACAATCCCCAACATTTTAAGGCAAAACAAGCCCTGGGCAAAACGAAGTAGAGCCTCAGCATTCATTATACATTACAGGATGCTTACTCCTATAGCTGCAGGTGATCTAGGTACTCCATAGCAACAACCTTGAAGCATTTAAAAAAATTTGTATTGTTAAAAAGTAATAGTTGCAGGAACTCTTCAAACGTAATTTTAATACTTGACTATTAGAGTTTTGGAAACTGAACTTTATTTTTATAGTCACTCTCATGACAAAGATTTTTAGCAGAAAACTTTTACTCCAAAAAACCCACAAAATAATACTCCCCAAGTGAAGGAGTGGGTTTCTTACAATGCTTTTTCATGCAAGCTCAATCCCAGACCCAGAAGGAACAACTACATCATACCACAGGCAGCTTTCAGCTGTAGGTCTGGGGGGAAATGGCTGCACAGCCTGTTGGTGCACTCAGACCCTGACTAGAAAATTAAATGAGAGCCTAAAATTTGTCTGAATTAAGAATTTATGTGGAAAGTCCTATTAAAATGAGCAACCCAGCCACAGAGTATTTCTGAAAATCCTCGTTTTACAGGTCAATTAAAAAATCCCACTTTACAGAACCACTTCTGTTTACCATGCAAGTTAAATGGCATTGAGTGTCCTTTGTCAATAGTCTCAGTAAACAGAAGTGAGAGATTAGTCTAACACTTGCATTCAAAACCCAGGGATCCAAAGTCACACGCAGCCTGACATGACAGTTTTCTGGTACCTGGTGACAATCCAGAAACTGCCCTCGGGGTAGCTCTGTGATCCTGAGCTGTTTGGTCAGTCAGCTGGGATGCGGGAAACCAACTATGACATTTCTGCAGTCGAACAAAAAGAAATGGGGGAACTTCAAAACCTCTCATGAAATAGTTATTTTCTGCCTTGCTATGTTATCTGCTAAACTCGTCCTTCTTCATTTGGAAAGTATGGATTGCTCTGCTGCTGGGGATTGAACTGAACCTGGCATGGATCCAGAGTATCCACCCTGGTAGCTGGGACTAGGGCTCTTCCTTGTGCATTAGTCCAGACTTAGGAGGCTAATGTGGACACTCAGCACAAGTAATTTCGTGCAGAACAGCAAAGCTGTAGTCAGCTTGTTGCATTAGCACGTGTTTGGTTTTGGTATAGGTGCAGGGATTCCAAGTCAAGTGAACATACCTCAGGGCCAGAAATAGGATCCTGGTGCTGGGCTGGAAGATGGCCTCACTTAACACTCATGTTAATGAGGGGGAGAAAAGCTTTTCTCCCCAAAAGTTAGGTATTAGGGAAACAACTGCTGGAGCTGTATTGCTTCTGAAAGCACTGGGAGTTCAAAACGTCAGTGGTGGTGGCTCCGGTCATGAGGGCTGCCTCTGGCTAAGGTGAGTGGGAAAAACTCATCTGGAGCTGGTTTCTGTGATAGAGGAAATGGGGCCACCTTCCTTTCAGATTTAACTTCTGCTCTGTTCACTTCAATACATTTCTTGTTCTGGCATTAGCGTGCTGGGCAGCCGGGAAGGGATGTGAGCACAGATTTTAAGTGTATTGAATGTGTACAGAACAGAGCAGCTGCAGCGAGCAATGCCAGAGCCCAGGCCACCAGGCAGTGACCCAGAGCATCTGCTCAGTGCCTCCCCTGAGCACCAGTGCTGTGCTGTAGCAGCCCTCTGGTACTGGGAACAAATGGCCCTTTTCATTGACCGAGGGGCTAATGCTTCTGGAAAGCCATGTGTGGCCTGGGGGTGACTGCAGTGACCCGATACAGGTCTGATAGCAATGTTTGTGCCAGAATCTGATCCCTGTCCTTAGTGCTTTCCTGCTTGCTTGCAAGCAGATGCTCTCCCTGTACTTGCACTTCCTGCTTGGGAAACCAATTCAGAGTCTGTGTGGTGGAAGCAAAGGTCTGAGAGCACTGAAATGAGAATGAAGGCTGTAGCACCTCCTCAAAGTAAATGTGCCGCATGGACTCTTAATCCTAAAATAACCGGTTTAGTAGAACACAAAATAAGGTGTTCCTGAAACAGAAGTTCAACTGTTGCATCAGAAAATTATCATTTACATGTTTTCTAAAGAAATCTCCACCTACTGGGCCTTTTCTCTTGTGCCTGCTCTTCTCAGTAGCTGAGTTACGGTGCCTTCTAGCTCCTCTGGAAAACTCTCCCTCACCTCAGAGGTGGAGTTGCTGGAGTGGCCATTGGCCAGAGGTGATCCTGCTCTTCCTCTTCTGCCAGCTCTGGAAATTGCCTCACCATCTGTGGGTCTTGTTCAGAGCACTGAATTGGCAGAAAACTACCTCAGGGAGCTTTTTAAAGGTTCTTCCAGATGAGCATGTTCATTTACCACTAGGAAAGGTGTAATTTCCCTGTCTGTTGGCACCGCGTTGTCCCACCAGGATGTGGGTGCCAGCACAAGCTGGATGGGCAATGGAGAATATACAAGGACTCATCAAAAATCACCCTTTTTCAAGACCAAGACTCCTTCCTGAAGCAGCCCATAAGGATGGTGGACTGTAATATATGCGTTGGTGTAAGGAAAATCCTTGAAAATGAAAGATGAAATCCTGGCATCATTAAAATCAGTGGAAAAATGTGCTGAATGCCATTAAGGTCTTTTTTCATAAAAAGTAGGGGTATCCACTAACCCATCAGGCTGTTTATACCTTCAACTCTCATGACTTAAGAGCAATTGCTGGTGCAGGTTTTTATTTTGTTTTCTCGTAACTTAGAAAAATACTAAGCTCCGTATACTAAGTCGATGCTTCCCTCCCACCTTCCCCTTTGAACTTAGGAGAAAGCCAATGTTGCATCCTGTTTTCCCTGGCCCATAACAAAAGGAGGTGCTCTCTCAGGCACACTTTAAAAGTGAAAGATCAAGACTTAAAGAGAAATATTAAGAGCATGTAGTTATCAAATAATGCAGAAGTCTGCACCTCTGAATTAATCATTATAAACCTTGATGTTCTTGCAAACCACCACTTCTTTTCCCAAAGTCAGAAGAGAGCTTGTCCCTTGTATTCCTGTCAGCCCATGGGATAAGACATGCTTACCTATGTGAAGTTTAGGTTTCCCTATGTTGCAGCTTGGGGCCATGAAGAAAACATGGTCTTTCTGGCTTTTTGAGTTTAAAAATCTAAAGCTGCACTCTTCCTGCTGGATGGACTGGAATGCTATAGAACCAAAGGCACTCTAGTTTCAGCTTCATGGAGCCTGTGGTGACACTGCAAATGCAAAAACCTTTTGCAGGATTTGAAATGTAGATTATATTGGTATTATATAGGACATTGGGGACATAGGAGTCATTTGGCATTGACTTCATACTGGCATATTTATATTCACGTTTTTCTATTTATGATCGTTTAGGAATAGGATCAGGAAATGGATATTGAAGCATTACTTGCCAAAAGCAAAGACGACTGAAACAGATGACGTGATCTTTAGAGTAATTTTGTACAACTGGGGAAAGAGAGGAGTAAAGGAGAAAACCAGTTTACATGTCAGTTCTGTGAACTTCAGAATAGAAAGGCCAGAAACTACAGTGAGAAATGATCTGAAACAGTCAGCAGCATTGCTTTATTGTGAGAAATGATGATGATAAACTTGGCTACAAAGACAGTGAGAAATTTTGTGGTGTAAAAGATCACAGTCCAGAGTTACCAGGTTCACGGGACTGAAATCAGAACTGAAACTGGATGCCAATAGAATCAGACACTTTGGCTCCACAGAAGAAAACTGGGCAAGAATAAAGATTTTTTCATCCAAATGCCATGGCTCCAGTCCCTGACTCTGAGAAAAACATGCAGAAGAGATTGGTTATTGTTTTCCCTGAAGATGTCTTGTACAACTTGATAAAGCACAATAAATTGCATTTACTTATTAGGGTGTTTAGAATACGGCAAAGCTCTAGGCTAAAGATAGGAGCACAGGCTGTAGGTTTGGAGTGGCCTTTTCAGTTGCTGTTTTCTGCCCTGACCCAAGAAGCTGCACTGTCATTATCCTTTCATAATTCACTTCTCTGAAAAGAAACTTTATTTCCTCTTTAAATCTCCATGAAGGCTACTTTTTTTAGCTCAGTTTCTTGAGCTGCTGCTCTTGTAACTTAAGCTAAAAATTTTGGTAGCAGCAGCTTCAAGGATAGTTGGGAAGTTGGATCAGCTGCCCTCCCAGCCTTGGTTTTCCTAAGCTAGATGAACCACTTGCTTCTTTCTGCCAGAATTCTCATCTGGCATGAGAATCTCTTGTTTTCTCTATTCTACGTTGGCTTTATCAGTTTGTAACATCTTCTGTTCTTACTCCTAAAATGCCTTTGGAACCGGTTATCCTGTAGCTACTTCTGAAGTCCTTTCCCTACAGTTTTCCTCACATCAATTCCAGATAATTTTAGCAAATTTTGTTTCAAAAGATTCCAAGACTCTAGTGTTAATAGTCTGGATGACTTCAGGATATTTTTTCACAAAGTTTCCCTTCCTTAAAACTTGCTCTTGTGAAATAAAAATCATAGAGACCAACATTTGTTTCTTTCACCATTTAACTAAACTTAAGCAAGTTATGATAACTTAATTCAAATTTATTTTGCATGTGCAACTCTCTTATAACGTGATTTCTAAAAGTCTAATATAACCTTGCTTGTTAGCTTGATAATTATTTCATAAAGAAATCTTCCAGCTGCCATGTTCAGGAATAACTTTTTCACATCATTAGTAGAAAACACTGATTCATGTGAGCAAAATTAAGATTGCTCATTATAGAATTCTTGTTAGTGTTCAGCTTCCTTATATGAGTGGGTTTCAGTAGCAGGTTATTGAAGTGATCTTAGCAGAACCTCTTCTCATGCTTCTTCCACATTTTGAAAAGCTTTATATCTTTATGCTGGCCTTGCTTATCTCATTATAGATTATTACATCATTGATTAATAATTCTGCCTCCCTGTAACAGGTTTCTTACACACTTTGTGTTTCTTAATGCTAGCTGCAGGTACCTGTCCTGGGATTAGGGTGAGGTTCCCTTGGTTTTGAGTGCCTCCATAATGTCTTCAGTCAAACATTGGCCAGTTTCTCTTCATTTTTCTGTTCAAATTTCTTGTGCTACACAAGACAGTAAGTGCAGGCATCCATTTTCAACTACATTAAAGCTTTACATATAAAATTGGATGTTTAATGTCTGTTGAACAGTTAAAGCAGATTGCCACAGGTCCAGGTCTTTATATGCTCAGTGTATGTGCATTGACTCACTGAGTGCAGAGTGGTTAGGCATGTGCATCTGCAAGTGAAGTGGTTACATCAGGCCTCCAGCCTGCTATCATCTGAAAATATGCCCTTAAAATGAGTAAATATTTATGTGATAATTAACTATTTTACAATTACTGTTTTACTGCCTTTTTAAAAAAGCCCAGTAAACAGCTAGGAGATTACAGAAGGATGGTTTGTTCCCTAAGACCTGTTGAACTGGAAGAAACTTATTTAGAAATAAGCAACTGACCAATACAATGTTTGATCTGAAATACTGGGGCAGCAATATCATTGCTCTGGTCTGAGGTTGCAAGTGTCTTGCTCAGTGCCATGCAGTAGGTTATTTAATCTTCCAGTTTTAAGTTCTCTGCCCAGGAGACAGAGAATCACATTTAGCTTTCTCATAATGGTAGCTTGTTGGGATTAATTTCTGCAGGCTGCTGAATTTGGCAGATGAGGATCTTCATATATCAGACAATCTAGATGTGAATTGCAATCTGGACTCCTCCCTTGGGACCCCTTTGGAAGGCAAGTACATTGAGACATTTTCTCTTGGATTATTGTACAGCAAAACCGCTATAGAAATATTAGCCAGTTCAAAGTTTTTAGCCTTTTCAATATATTCTGCCTCTTACAGAGCCTATTATTCCTGACAAAATGATCAGAAAGTTATGTTTTGAAGTGTGGAACTGTTCCTCACCACAGTTGTTCAGGCCTCGTCCTGGCTTGCTCACGTGACCGCATGCCCGGAGACCAGCTGCAGTTTCAAAGTAGATTTGCTGTGCAGCAGTAGAAATCTCTTGGAAAATAGGTAATCTGATATATTAGTTTATATCAAACCATGAAGACTATTATTCATGCTGTTCCTGGTCTTCATCGTCGTGGCTGTCAGCCTGATATCCCTTCTAAATAGCTGGGTAGACAGGGTTTAAAGCCTCAGGCATGTATATGAAGCGGAGAAAGAAGCATCACTCCGAGGCTGCCAGGCAAAAGTAGCCTTCTCTTGTCAATGGGGACAAAAAGAGAAGGATGGAGGTCACATTGAGGTTTTTTTATTTTGTTGGGGGGGTGGGTGTTGTTTGGGGTTTTGTTGGTTTTGTTTTGTTTTTTGAGGGGGAGGGTGGGTCAGGAAGGCAGTGGTGTAGCCTTTTCTGGTGTTTGATTTGGCTTAAGAAAACACTGCAAACCGGTAATGTACCTCTGTGTCCTAAACTGCTCCAGCAAACTGAGATAACACTAAACCTGACCCTGGGGACTGTTCGTGGGGGACTGTTGTCACCCAGGCCCATCGCTCAGAAACTATTTTAGTAAGTGTGATTAATGTAGCCAATCTCTTGATGATCTGAGCTTGTGGATTCTTTTTCGTCAAGTTTTGCTAACCACAAAATCTGCCAGTCACCACCAAAGCACACTAAATGCTTTGAAAGAGAGAAAAATATTGCTAGATTATAGAGGTAAGATTTTAAATGTGCAGCTATCTAGATAATTGGGAATACTGGAAATATTCCTGAAAATACTCACACGTATACTTAACCTTAAGCATACACATAATTCTATTAACTTCAGTGGGACTAAATGTATTCCTAAAGTGAACCACCTGTGTGTTTGAGAAGACAAAGCCATTAAGCTTCTCTGCATGCAGAATTTGATCCTGTGACTAAGTCTTTGTGTATCATGCTGTAAATTTACCCTGAAGCTTGCCATAAAGTCAGTGTTTTTAAAGAGTATATTTGAAGAGCTCCAGTAGAGTCTCAAGGCAGTTATAATAGTGTGTATTTGATTTACAGCATGCCATTGAATTAGAAGGGTATTTGAAAGAGGATTTATGTTAAAATAATGTAGACAGTGATTTAGAGCATGGATTGTGGCCATAAGTATGGGCAAAACAGAAGAGTTTATGGCAGCAAACAGCTCATTGCCTTCTGGGGAAAAACACTGAAGTAGAAAATTTGGAGATTGTCATCTTGGCTAAGTATATCTGTTAACTAAAAATACTGGTCAACACATGGCTTTTCAAAGTACAGAGGACTTTCAACAACATTTTGTGTAACCAGCACTGGATAGAATTATCAATGAGCTGGAACAGTGATTTGGAAAGGAGAGCCGTGGAATCAATAAACCAGCTGGGACAACGAATCCAAGAAATATACATTTCTTGGAAAATGACAAAGCATTTTGGCAATAAGTGCTACAAAAGAAAGTCGATCTGAGAATTCTGCCAAATTCCTCAACAAAGCTGAGATGGCTTCTGAATAGACACATGCCTTGACCTGATTAGTAAACATTTGGGTTTTGTACAAGAATCTAGAAATTAAATCTGAAAATAATAATTTCAAATCTTTTTTATAACTCTCTTGATTGCTCTCAGTATCGTTTTCCTAATTTCTTATTGGAAGCTTAAAATGCAAGGCCAAGCTAGCATAAATTACCTGACTTTTGTGAGGATGGGCTGGCATGAATGATATCGGGCTTAATCTGTCTCCTTCACCATGTCTATTTCCTTGCCTTTAATTACAGTCCGTTATTTCAGGTTTAAGTGGATTTTAAGATACACGAGGCTGCTCTGAAAAATGAAAAATTTATTTCCAACATAACGCTGAACTTTACGTGCATTTGTAAAGTGAAAACGATAAGAACCCCCTCAGTCTGAACTTGCACTGGAGACAGGCAGAGACCACGGTGACTCATTTGGTAGCAAAGCGCATCCGAGCGGGGCCAGAACGCTTCCTGCTGCTGCAGCCGGGAGGCGCCGCGGGCGGAAACGGTGGGACTTCTTGGTTTGGATTGCTCTCTGTAATTCTGATACAAGCAGCTGATTAGGGGGTTGCTGAGCTTATCAGTTGAATTCTCAGGTTCTTTTATTTATTTATTTATTTATTTATTTTTTTAATGCTTATGCTTGGAAAACAAACCAGTCGTGATCGTCTATGGGCTGCAGTTCCCTGCTGAGAGAATCTGGTCAGGCCACTTCACCTGTGGAAAAAATCGTATTCATTCTTACAGCCTGAAGTTCCAGGCTAAAACTTTCCTGGATTCGCTGGGAGAGGCAGCATTGCTTTCTGTACCAGCAGCCTCATGGGTGAAGTTACTCCCCAGGACTTTAAGGATACAGCAGATAAAAACTGATATGGGACAAATGCCGAGGACAGAAAGGTCTATGCAGTGAAACGATGCATGAAATATTAAGAAGGCGGTGTTTGGCAACTTCATTAGGAGGCCAGGGGAAGAAAGGATGAAGGCAACTGTGTCTTGGAAACTTGACAAAGAGATCTTTGTGTTCTCCTCTCTTGTTTGGTTTAACATCGTCACACTCCTCTCTCTTCCCGGAAAATGCTCCCAGCCACAGCAGAGGACCCTGTGTTTCTGTTTGGGTGGATGTGCAGGTCTCCCTCCATCCCCTACCCCTGACACACTGAATCAGTCTCCTGCTGGATCCACATGGATTCACACAAACTATGGGAGTGGACAGAGGGAGCTCTCCTGCTCTTGTTTCAGGCAGACTGTATATTCAGCCAGACATTTCACGATCAATTATTCTCAAATTTGAGTTTATATACAAGCTAGTGAATGAAAGGTTTTGAAAACTTGAATTTTTTTTTTGTTTGTTTTTTTTTAAATGGGAAAACACAACTTTATCCCAGTGCTCGAGGGATGATGTGTGCCTCAGTCCAACATGGCAGAGAGTTGATGGCAAGAGCACGGATGATGGAGCTCATAAATAAGTGTCAGCAGAGCTGCTCAGAAATAGCAGAAATAGTGCTGGAAATTGAAGAAAATTAACTCCCTGCAAAAAGAAGAAACTTGAAAACATAATGTGGAAGAAAAAAGTAGTCCAAAGAAAATTATTTTGATGATATTTGGGAAAATAGAATAGACAAGGTTGAACTGAATATAGTCAGATCATGATTCCTCTTTTGGACGTGAAAATTTGAAAATTTCAAAACCATTTAGTAACATAAACTTCTTACCCCAAAAGAGGTTGCAGAGAATATTAAGAAAATGTTCTTTGAAGCATAGGATGGTGATTAACATTCTCAATGCACTTTATTAACATTATAGACAGAAAAAAAATAATTAAAAATTGCAACTATTTCTTAGACACAGATGAATAGGCAGTAAAATCTAAAGAGCTAAAGACAGAGAAAACCATTTTTAAGGTAAATTAATCATAATGCATTGAAGATATTTTTCTACTTCTGTTGAAGCAGAAGTAGGAAACAGCATTGCTGCTGCTTGTTACAGAAAAGCATCCTGCTTCATATGGAAACGAGAAAGTGCAATTCTTTTGTCAAGGGCTTTAAGAAATTTCACACTACTAGTACTCATCCTTTAGGTCCTTTTGTCTCTTTCTCAGGCACCTGTTAGCTCCTTTCTGCAGAGGTAAATCCCCTGTGTTAGATGACAGCAAAGGAAGCAAGGCAGCACAGTGACTTTGCGGTCACAGGTCAACCAGTGCTTGTCCCAGTTGTTTAGGATCCTATTTGCCTTGCAATCCAGCTGCAGGACAGATGTTTTCAATATAGCTTCTTCTAAAGCTCTGAGAAGATTCTAGATTTCAATTTTATGCTATCAAGACAAGTTTTCTCTGTTGGCAGACATTTTGATGGTCTGGTTCTAGAAATGCTTTCTCTTCGACGCAAAACTGTTAACAGTCACCAGGAAACAGGGTTCCCTTGCTTGTCCCTAGTTAATACACCTGGGTTTAGTGCTTGGTTTTAAAGTGCAGGATTAGTTTAGCCAAAGAGTAGCTGTAGAAGCAGAACTGCCATACTTCAGTAATTATTTTGAGTGATACAGATCTCCTGTGTAGCTGGATACAGCAGATGGACTGGAGGCATGCTGGTTTGGTGCTTGCATTAAAGGTGGTTTGTGCTGAGTCTTCTGTTGCAGGGAGTGAAAGCCTGCAAGTGTTTGGTTTGAGAAGTGCAGTGAGGTTGCTCTCTTTGTTTCTGAATGAGTTCAAAACAAAATAGGTAACACAAATATCTTTACTGGCAGTGGATGACTGTTCCTCTGCCACATGCGTGAGGAAAGAAGATTTATGTCACGGGTAACGTCCAGATTTGTTGAAAATCTTGGTTGACTTCCTCAGCAGCCCAGAAATCATCTTGCAATAAAACACAGGATGTTATTACTTCTCTGTGTTACTGCTGTGTTCTCTGTGTTACAAGTTGATGACTGCATGATGAGAAATTTAAATTTTTCAGTGATAACATTTAACAGAGGCAGGCTCAGGAAAACAGCAGAGGCAATTGCAAGCATTTGGGTAAGTGCATGGGCACTGCAGTTAGACTATTTCAAGAATCCCTTACTGTATCCATCATAAAAACAACCTCTATGACGTGAGAATATTGATAACAGACTCTGTACTGTACATGATTTTCATTCAGTCTGTAGATTAAAAAAGTGAAAATAAGTTGCATCACGTCAGAATCACAGTATATCATGTCTCCAGGCTACACTAGAAGTCTTTTAAGGAGGTCCTTCAGTTCAAAACAAGTTTTATTTACTTAATTAATGCCTGGAAATACCCTATAGTTTTACTGTGGAAAGAAGTTCTTTCGTTCTTTCTTTTCCTCTCTCTTTTTTTTTTTTCTTTTTTTTAAGTGTACTGAATGCTTGATTATACCTAATTGTCATCCCAAGCTTACACATTGAATAAAGAAACTCATTTTATAAGATTCTGATTGTATTTTGTAACACATTAGAGGAACTCTCATATGGATTACATCTCCTGAGTCTGATGGTGCCTGACATACGTTTTGTGAAAAAGAAAAATGACATATTGTTCTGTAAAACTATTCCCTGTCTCCCCACTTGCCAAGTTTATTATACATTATGTGAGGGGAAAAAATGTCCAGAATATTTCAGGAAAAGTGGAACAAACAATTGCAGTTGATTGTGACAGCAATGAATATACTTGTAAGTGTAAATGCTGGTATCAGGAATATTCTTTAAGCTCTTTGAAATGTTTTCACTTGGCATATTTCAGATTGCCTGGTCTGTACCCTGTAGAACAGGCCCAGCTCTGTTCATAGATATAAATTGAATGTTATTAAGCAATACTAGGTGTGATGAGCAAACCATGAATGACAGATAACAGCTTTCCCAATGCTTTTTAAAATGCACATCAATGATGCTTTGCCATAGAAGCCTGTATACAAAACACCACATTTAACATTAATCTTAGTTGGCATTAAAGAAACTTAGGAGATAATAGAGCAGAAAGAACACATCCTTGGACTAGTTTATAGAGTGCAATTACATTTTAATATGTAAAAGGTCTTTGAATGAGGAAATTTAGCTTTGTTTTTGCTGCAGATTGCAAGAGAAATAAAAAAAATTGATCCTTGGAAATGAGGATTTCAAGACTATTGTATTTCAATATAGTCCCTCAGATCTCATGCGCTGCTCCTGATGCTGTTTGATGTAGATATTAACTACTTCAAGAAGTGGAGGTGATAAGGATGTAGTGATCTTCTTCTTTAGGATCAACACCAAATTCAGGACTTAAGGTCCTTGGTGTCTTGAGGTCTTAGGCTCAGTCCCTTTGTGTCCATCCATGTTGTCTGGCTGACTGCAGTTCACCACAGCTCTAAGATGCATTTCCCACTCATGCTGTAGTGTGCATGATGAGGTGTCTCTTTGGCATCACACGTGTTTGCGGGTGCATTTGGAGCCTAAACATGTTGTGGGCATGGAGATGAATTTTTGTTTAGTCCTGTTTTGAGTGCTTCTTTATCACAGGCCCTGGCATTCACAGAGAATTTCAACTAGAATGAATGAACTAGAATTTCACTAGAACGGTATCAGGATCATGCACAACCAATCCAGGAGGTTTCAGAAGTGTACTGTGGACATTTTGTTGTAGCAGGTGATGACTGAACTGATTGCTGGACCCATTACACACAAAGAAGGAAGAACTGGTTGAAAAGGTGAAGGTCAAGGGTGGACTTGGCTGCAATGACTGTGAGACTTGGTAAATCCCCATGTAAGACAGACTGAGAGGAATACAAGAGAGGCCCAGGAGAGCGAGTCAGTCTTCAAGGACAACCTCCTTAGGGCATAAGAGCACTCTATTGCAATGTATGGAAAGTAAAGCAAGAGTAACAGAGGAGAAGCATGGGTGGAGAGGGGACTCCTGACCCAGATCAGATGCACATAGGGAGCACACTGAAGGAGGAAGCAGAGACAGCAGCCCAGAAGGTGCTCAGAGACACTTCTTGAGCATGTAGAGAAAGAACTGCAAAACCCAAAGCTCAAGCTGAGTTGAAATTAGCAAATGACATGAAGGGTATAAAGGGGCTTCTTGTGCTTATATGCCTGGAAAGAGTGGCCAGTGTCAGCCTGGGTCCAGTGACCACACAGCAAGCCTGTTAGGATGAGGTGGGTTCAAGGTCAAGCCAGGAAATCAAGGCAGCACGTCAGGATCAGGGAGGTAGGAGACTGGGCACTGACACAGCTGCAGCACAGCTGCAGTGTCGCTCAGGCAGAGGCCAAGTGCAAGAGCCTCAGCTTGAAAGCAACTCTCAAGGGATGGAGAAGCAGGCAGGCCTTTGCTGAGGTTGTCTCTAGCTTTATTCCCAACAAATAGCTCAGATCAGCAAAAAGGCTGACCTTGAACTCAGTTAAATAAACTCCTGAACCGACTAAAATCCTGGCAGGGGGAGTTGAATCAGGGCCCTGATGCACCGCAGGCTGGGGATTTGCTGTGCAGAAATCAGTATTGCAGAATAAAACCTGGGGGACCCGGTGGACAAGGAGCTGAGAGTCAGCAACGTGCTCTTGTAGCAAAAGGAGACTGACAGCACTCCAAGCTCTGTGAGCAAAAGGCCAGGCAGCCTCTGAAGGGAGGCATTAGTCCCTCTGTTTACTCTGCCCCATTTCGGGCTCCCCATCACAAGAAAATGAAACACTAATGCAGGGCCACTGGTGGGCTGCCAAGATATTGTGTGGCTGGAATTTCTGGGAGAGGGGGGAGCAGCTGAGAGAGCTGTGCTTGTTCAGCCCTGAGGGGGAGGTGGCTTCAGGGAGAACTCCCCGGTGTGTGCAGCTACTGAGGGGGGTGAGGAGAAGATGGAGCCTAACTTTTCCCAGAGGTGGACAGAGCCAGTAAAGATGTGTTGAAACATGAAAAATTTTGACTTGATACAGTAACTTTCTTTTTTGCCGCAAGGGTGGTCGAGCACTGGAGCGAGCAAGATGGCAAGGGAGGCTGCAGCATCCCCCACCCTCGGAGATGCTGCGAACCAACCTGAGTGAGGCCCCAAGCAGGCTGCTCTGAGCAGGAACCAGAGGAGAGGGGACCATCCCAAGCGGGATTTCACATGGCAGCAAGGTGCTTTGGTGTGGTGTTAAAATGCAAGTCTGAGGACAGGAGTTTGTACTTAGCAACACTTCTAATTCTCAGGAACACGTACACATTATTCTGCTCCAACATCTGCTAATAATAGAGTATGAAGCAATATGACTTTCTAATGGAACTGTTGAGAAGAACAACAGATGGAAAATTCTGTGCAAAATAAGTCATATCAATATGATTTAATTTTTGTGTTTGCCTGGGACTCTGACAACAAAATGGCCTGATTCTGTGGCAGAAGTACAGCAGCGTTTGAGAACTGCTATGAACCCTGTTCCTTTCACCACCACCGAGGAGCAAAGCCCTGAAATAACATAGTGAGGTGGCTCCACAGGCTGCTGTCATCTTTCTGAACTCTCTCAGGCACAACCTCTCAAATGCCAAACAGTATGGTGTTCCTACCACTCTTCTGCTCTTAAACTGAATCTACAGCTCCAGTGGTGAGGGTAGGCAGTCGAGTAACTCCAGTAAATAAAGCCATCAGCTGTGTTAATGCAGTAGGGCTGTACTGCCCCAAGGACAGCCCACTGGCCTTTCTTTTCTGGAGATGTCACTTCCTTCTTATGGTCTCATTTTACCTAGCCATTAAACTCAAGGATTTCTTCCGTAAGTGTAGCAATAAATATGGAAGTTTATTGTATTAGTTAATTACTGGGATCACACTCCCGTCTGTTGTGCTTAGAACCTTCCCATCCGCTTTGTGTCTTTGGTATCTGATGCAGTGGCGAGTCAAAAATGGCAAATGCATACAGGGACCTTAACCCATCTGCCTGAAGTATTTGTAGCTATTTAGCACAATGGGAACTGGGTCTGTTGTCCTTACACCTCTGAATGAAGAAACCTGCAGCAGCTGTATTTGATATTTCAGTGATTTACCTGCAATCCAGTTGCATAACAAAGTGCTCAAATAAACAGCAGTGTAGGAAGTCTTCCTTAAATGCCTGCCATACACCTACATTAGGATTCATACACTACACAGGGATATAGTTTTTCCTTTATAGAAAAAAAACTTAATTTTGTTAGAGGGAATTTACTTATTCCTAAGAAGAAAGGTTGGCATTCCTGAATTACCTTATGGAATTAATTATGAACAAAGCACCCTCAACAAAACATGAGGACAAATAGCTGGCCAAAGAACCTGGCACTGAGGGCTTCCCATTCCCATTATGTCAGCTAAAACATGAGAAGAGGGTTAGGGATATTCTGCAGGCTCTTAGATAGAGGAAATCATACAGTGATTTTTAATCTTTTAATGCAACTAAATATAAAAATACACTGTCTCCATTGGCTATTTGTAAATTATATATTTTTTGTAGAGTTGAGAGACTAGCTTTTTTATAACAAATTTTCATATAAAACACTTGTCAGTATATACTCTTTTACATGTATGCTAGTATATGTATGCTAGTGCATAAATAGGGCCTTAATCCATGGCAAGTAAATAGCTGAAAATTGTTCTTTTAATATTTAGGATTCCTTGATTTACTGCTTGAAATGTTTTGGTAGACACAGCAGATAGTTTCCAAAACAGCCTATAGACTTTTAACACATCTTCATTTTAATAAAGTTCAGTTCCTAATTTTATGTACATTTGGCCTTACCACAAAAAGTCCATATTCAGAAGATTACAAGAGTATGAAATTTTTATGTCTGATAACAAAAATCAGTTTCATACTGCTTTGAATAAAACTTTTTTAAAAAGCTCCATTGTAGTTTTAATAAGTACCAGATTCATCAGGTAGCCTGCAACCTGCAGCATTTAAAATAGACATTTGAGAAGTATGAGGAGTATATTCTTGCCTAAAAAGAACTGAATTTATTCAGCAAGAAAATGTTCAATCTGGTAAGAAACTTTTACTTGCAAATGACTTGAATGAGCGATTTTCTTCTCCTGAATCCATGCATATTGAAAGATGCTGCCTGACCCTGCTGCTTCACTAAAAAATTCTTCCTTAAGCAAACTGTCTGCTGGGCTGAAAAAATCTCCACGGTAATCACTAAGTATGGGAAAGAATTGGGTATATTCCCTTAATATTGCCATAAATGTTTCTTAAAACTTTCTTGGAGTTTTTTCTTTTCTATGCAAAGGAAAGAACAGCTTCTTTCTTTTTTCTGTCTTTTGTCTGAAGTTCCTAACAGGGAGGCTGGCTGCAAGGTGTCTGACTCACATCTAAACTGGAACTGGGCAAAGACCACCCCTTGTTTTCAAGCACTCCAATGAATAATCAGCATCCACTGGAAAGCACTTGATATTTGCTGGCTGAAGGCTGGATTTGGGCAGCAGACCTGGAAGGTGGCTTATTCTGCTGTTAGGTTCTGCCAGCTTTCATGTCTGAATAAATTAGAAATCCAGCCAAATTTTCTGAACTGTTTATGAAGTGCATATGCATAGAAATATTACTTATGTTTAATTTCTAAATTAATTTACATCCAAACAACTGATAAAGCATCCAGACTGCATAGGTAAAGCAAATGTCTGGTTAAACTTTACAAAGGCTTGTAAATATTTACTAAAGACACACTTCATATCATCTGTAGATTATGATGCAAATCTATCTAACAAACAAAAGGAATGGATCAGACTGCAAAGATTTGCAAATACTACAGCCATATCATAAACATTTAAATTTTTGTGTCTTAACTCTCAGAGCTCTGTAGTATTAAGTTATGTTGATAGAAGTTCCCCCATCTCTTTTATTAAACTTGTAATTAAAGTTGACCTGATTATGAAGACCTGCTATCTCAGTCCTGTTGGGAGAACACTGATTAGAAATCCAGGGAATCCTCATTTCCATCCAAGCAATGATCTCTGCCAAGGAGTCCACTGATTAATTAATGAGTGTGTTTACCTGGGTGTGTGAGTTTAGACAGATTAGCCTTTGCACACAGCCTGGCTGCAAAGACAATGACAGCTGGTGGAATGCACATCCCTGAACCTTAACGACAACAATGTAGCACAAGAACCACATGGAGGTCCTTACCCAGCCATGGTGAGGTGTGACTTTTGGTCATGTCCACCTTAAATCATCATCTGTTCTTAAGCAGGAAAACTTAGAGCGCTTTACAGTGAAATTTTGAATAAATAACATTGAAAGGTTAAAAAAGATGTTTGCATGATCATGCAAGAAGTCAATAAAAATGTGGGATACTTGTAGATGTGTATATTCTATATATACGTATTTAGTTAATAACTTGACAGGATTCTTGAAAGAAACCTATTTCAAGTCTTGAAAGAGAGTATCTTTAAAGAAGCTGAATGATGAAATTGCATAATGTAGGTATGTGGTGTTTTTTTAAAGTACAGTATTTTGTCTTTAAGTATCGACTCATGACAGTATTATGGCAAAGAAGTTTAATGGCAAAATTGATGTTTGTGAATTTGGTAGTTTGGAAAACTTTCCATAGGGGAGATGACATAGTCACTCATTTACAACTTGGGATGGGTGTGTGTAAGATTCAAATAAGGTGATAAAACCCCCAAACCTCCAACCCCATTAAAATGGGGCTGAGAGCAAACTCTCATTGTAGGAGATGCTTTTCAAATCTGTGAGGTGTGACAAGGTGATTATGTTGTTACAAGATGTATCGATAGCTGCTGAGATAACATAAACCTACTGTAACTTATTTGAAGGAACAAGGACTAAAACAGACCCAAGCACGCTCAGGGGTGAGTGAAGAAGTAATTCTTGGTACAAGTTATAAACTGCAGATCATATCAAAGTATTCTAAAAAATATTTACTATGGTCATAGAGTGGGAAACTTCATCGGTTTTGATTTTGCCATTTTTGACAAACCCATTCCTGTGTTCCCAGGGGAGAACATCTCTTTCAGCAAGATCTGCTAACAATGTTCTGAAGGAAATCCCTTTATGGGTTTCAGCAGCACTAAAGAGGAAGATCACTTTTATTAGTAGTACGCTTTACTATTAAATGAATTGTACCTGGCTAGTGAGGAATTCTGTGATACTTAAGATTCCTTAATTGACATTATGTATGCTCCAGCTTGTGGTGATGATGAGTGTTTCCTACCTCTCAAAGTCTTGCTGGAGTTACTTGGGGTGGGATATTTAGATCTGTACAGAGTTGGATTCAGTCAGTGATCCCTAAACCCTGTTATTTCATAGGGTGGCATTTGTGTATAGGGTAAATTCTGTTTCCTGTGCCTCCTGTGAATCTCCCTGCACAAAGCATGGGTGCTTGCAGTTTGCATTAGGAGGATTCAAATTCCCCCATGCTAAACACTGAACAGAACAATTTTGTCTTCAGAGGTTTTGTGCTTTTGCCTTCCCTCTGTCCCTTTTATGCCTTCTTTGCTAAAAGAAAATCACTACATATGTGAATGTAGTGGTATCAACTTAAAAAAAGTAATTGGCTTCTTGTAGAACTTCTCTTCCTTGCTCCACCGTTTCCAAGTGACATGATGTGTGGCCATTTTTTGCCTGTTCCTCATCTCCCTTTTGGAGATCTTAACTCTGCTTTTTACCACTTTTATATACCCAAACCCACATGGTTTTGATTTGGCAGAGAATGGCAGATTGCTAACAGAAAGGATGTGATGCTTGTTTTGGCATTTTGCTTGGCGTTTTTCATCTACATCTCCTGTTATGTCCATATTGAGCTTGGTTGTAAACTAGAAATTAAACTAGAAGCTATGTGGTTTTTTTTGGCTGATGACAAATCTCATGAGGTTTGGGACTCTCATGAGGTTTAGTAAGGCCAAGTGCAAGGTGCTGCTGGAGTGAGAAGGGGCCACACAGTTATCTGAGGGATGGAGCACCTCTTCTATGAGAAAAGGCTGAGAGAATTGGGTTTGTCCAGCCTGGAGAAGAGAACACTTTGGGGAGATCTAATTGCAGCCTTTCAGTACTTGAAGGGAGCCTACAAAAAGCATGGACAGGGACATTTTACAAGAGCATGTGGTGACAGGGCAAGAGGGAACAGCTTCAAAATAAAAGACAGTAGGTTTAAATCATGTATTATGAATAAATTATTTGCTCTGAGGGTGGCAAGGCACTGACACAGGTTGCCCAGAGAAGTTGCACATGCCTGTCCCTGGAAGCGTTCAAGGCCAGGTTGGATGGGGGTCTCAGCAATCTGGTCTAGGGGAAGGTGTCCCTGCCCAAAGCAGAGGACCAGGAACTAGGATGATCCTTAAGGTCCCTTCCAGCATAGGCCATTCCATGATCCTTAAGATGGAGGTGCCCTGCTGGCACTTCCATTCTCCTCTTATCTGATTCAGATGAAGTAGACTTTTGGATATTTTTTCATTCAGCCTCTTAGTCCAAATCATTAATGACTCTGGGAGAAAATGAGACCTCTTTTACCGCCAGTATGTAAGAGCTCAATTGTGTAAATATCTCTATCAGTTTTAAAGCTCCTTTACATTATTAGACTGGTAAAAAGATGACTAATGAATATTCACCACTAGTAAACTACAACGGAAGATTGAGTAGGAATCTTCATCTCTAAGTTACCTGTTTTTCAGTTGCTCCTATCTACAAAACAAATGTTCATCTCCCCCTCCTCCAGAAAATCCTCTTATGTCAGTTCCTATGCTAATCTTTTAGATATAATTTAGGTTAAGGTCAGCCACTTTCATGTTAGGCAAAACATAAAGAAAAAGGCTTTATGTATTCTGAATGACGTGTAGAACAGCTGATTCTGAAAAGTCCAAGTATCAGTTGCTTTACGGCTCTAATTTGTAATGGAAAACCAAAGAGTAAAGAAAATTAAACTACACTCACAGCTTCAGAATGTACTAAATTAATCCATTTTCTGCATATCTAGAGGTTTTGCTTTCAGTTTTTCCTTCTTTCTTGACCCTCTTTCAAGGAAAAGCTGAAACCAAGGCAGTAGCAAGAGGTGGTTTGAACACCAACACCTTTCCTAGAACATCATTTTTCATTAAAAGCTGCTGTGGTTGCAAAACAGTCTTGAAAACATGAACTGAGTGTAACCTGGCAGAGATGTCTGCTTAAGCTTTCATGGACTCTGAAATAATAGCTCTGAGAGATGTGAGCCTCCTCTCAACAGGGTGTTCTCTCATATGCCTTCTACTTCAAACTTTCTCTGCTCTTCCTGCTCTTCCAGGCAGGCGAGGTTTCGTCACTGCATGCAGTCAATTTACTCCAGTGACAAGGCATCTATTTACTTTGGGAAAGAAGCCCTACCTATTTTTTCTCCAATTATGATAAAATGAAATCTGAGGGACCCAATGGTCCTATCTGCCAAGGTTACTCTTCTGTCTGCAAAAGTGGCAAGCGTCAGCAGCTTAAGAGAAGAGAGAAATAAATGCACATTAGACACATATTTATTGTAATTCAAAATACAGACTTACTGAAATCCTGGGGGTTTTATTGCGGGGGTGGGGGGTGGGTAGTGTTGGGTTTTTTTCTTTGCTTCCTTGTACACCCCAAATGGAAATTTTCCACAAGTAAAATGTCTCAATATTCGGAAAATCATCCAATCCAAATGCAGTCTTGTTAAAGTATTGGCCTTTTTTTTTGCAGAAGAGACTTCCAAATTCTGTGTGCTTTACAGTAGGTCTGGGGGGAGAGATGGAGGGCACAAGGGAGGCAGGCAGAAGGACAGAGGTACAGACATGACTGTGGTTATGCCCCATACCCTTCCCTGTGTGCTTCTTCTGTACCCAGCTTTACCGGGTGCTGCTGGAGCCCTTTTGGTTCTGTAGCATCCCCGGGGCTGGATACCTTGCTCTTCCCATCCCCTTGCTAGAGCAGACATGGGCATTACTCCCTTCTCTCCTGGCTCTTTAGTCCAGACTGATCCCACCAGAGAAGTTCAATTTAACAGTGGGTGAATTAATGCTGCCTGCTGTGAGGGCCTCCCATGGCATACAAAAATTCATGTTTAATGTTTTTTTTTCTAAAAACACCCTGAGCTACATGAAGTGCGTGGTTATATGTTAAGGATATAAAGCCACAAGCAATTTCATTTACTTCAGTGGGAGCTGCAAATACTGGCTGCTAATACATAGCCAAAACTTACTGCAGAATGAGGACTGGGAAAGTAAGTACTTGAAACCCAAGAAAATCCCCAAGCTAAGGTTACTGCTGCAACATTCAGTTCTTTTTGCTGCACTTCTATACGGTTTATTATTAGTTAATCTATGTCCTGTGAGGTGTGTAGGATGTGCAATGTAGCCAACACAATATTGGTTTGGAGAAGTTAATATTTGTAATTTCCTGACTTTCGAATATTTGATTTTTCTCCCTCAGTAATGCACTAATGCTGTTTTATGTGTTTAATATATAATTGGCTTGAATTTTTTTTCATCTTTTCAACTGTTGATACTATGATTAGCTTCTGGAAGAAGAGTGAAAAGAATGACGTTTTTTTCTTTGGCCCAGTACCACAGAATCTATTTCATGCACTTTTTCATTGCAGTGTTACTATGTTGGTGAGGGAAACTTGGTGTAGGTGGGAATTTGGCTGCTTAGTGCCTCTCAGATGAATGAGACTTGGAAGCCTCTCAAGGACGGTGTTATTTTTATTTCCTTTCCAAACTCGAGGGAAGCACTCAAAATTGAAAGTTTTCTATGTGTGTTTACAGGACAGTGGGTTTGCTACAGCCGTCCCCCGCTGCACCAGCTCTTCAGCAGTTTGGGATAGTGTTTGTTTAGCACTCGATAAAAACAAAAGCTAAGCAGATTACCGCAGGTTAAATTAACATTTGTGACCTCTAGTACAAAAAGCTCCACTTTCCTGCTGTGCATAAAGAACGTAAAAGGGCTGCTACGATGTGTCAGCGCGCACAGCAGCCGGACCCATCCTCTGAGCTGCTGCAGCAGCGGGTGAAGGTGCCCGCGAGGTGACACATGAAGGTCCCTAGGCGCTGCCCTGCCCCACCTGCCGCGGAGGGCCTGGGGCAGGGCCCGCGGCGCCCCGCGCACCTGCCGCGCAGGGCACGGGCCGCCC
>WAAG01067180.1:81330-111522 GCA_013390105.1 Tichodroma muraria
CGTGCCCCGTGAACGGGGCCCGTGCGGGGGTGGCAGCGCCGTCCCGAGGCCGCCGGGCCCAGCAGAGCTGCCCGCACAGCCTCAGCCCGCCGCGGGCCGAGGCTATTACAGCCACCCCTTTAGGAGATCACAGAATTGTCAGGGTTGGGAGGGAGCTCTGCAGATCATCCCGTCCGCTCCCCTGGCCAAGGCAGGGTGAAGTAGAGCAGGAACACTTTCAGGTGGATTTGGAACATCTCCAGGGGAAGACTCCACGACCTCCCTTGAGCAGCCCGTTCAGTGCTCTGCCCCCCTCAGTGTGAAGTTCTTCCTCTCGTTCAGGTGAAACTCCTTGTGTTTTAGCTTATGGCCGTGGCCGTTGCAGACCACCCTTCTGCCATTACGGCATGGCAGGTGCAGAAAAGATTTTTTGGGTGTTTGGGCGCGCTGCCGTCCAGGCTGCCCTCCGGCAGCGGCCGCCTGCTCTCGTGACGTTGGAAGTGACAAGATGTACACACTGGTTTCGGCAATTGACAAACAGCTCCGTGTCCATTCGTGCTGAGCAGGCTGGCACCGCGGAGCTGGCAGGGAAACGAGAGATGAGAGACGGGCTCACAATTCTCAGATTAGTTTGACACATTTTTGACACTTCTAAGCATAGTGGGATGTGAAGAGTAAACTTAGAAGCGTTTTCCTGCTAAAGCAGTTCTAGAGTACTACAGTGAAAGACAGAAGGCAGTATTACTTCAAAGACCTCTTTTTCATGAGTGTAATTCAGCCAGTTGAGTTCGAAGCACTCATTTGGTGATTGTAACACGAGCTGATTCACATTAAAACCCCAAAGTGAGAGGATAAACCCAAGGCCTAAGCTAGAGCAATGTCATGGGGAGATGTCATTTCTTTTAAATGAAGGATTTTTGTGGTTCAGTTTTCTAGGTGACTCAACCAAGCACAGCCTTATCAGTTTCATTTTGAACCTGCTCACCAGCCAGAGGAACACTGGACAGTTTAACACCAGAGTAAATCTCCAATGTCCTGGATTTAGGCTGTTGTGACTCAGACCAGAATTTCATCTCCTATACACAGGATCAGTAGATAGAGGATTTCCCCAACAAAATGTTTTAAAGTGGAAGGAAAGAGTGTGATATGGGCAAGTTATGTCTTCATAATCTGAATTAGACTATAATTGCATATCTCAATTGATGATGGTGCTGAGGTCAGTGAAAGCATGTACTGAATCAATTAATTTGTGACAGCTGAGTTTTTCCCTAGCTCAGCCTTTGGATTTCATTCAAAACTTTATTTAAAGAAACAACGTGTTAATTTGCTGTATGCTTTATGTGAAGCATTCTAGAAACCTGGAACCAAGTCTTGGTTTTATTTTTCTGTGCCTAAGTCTCCAGCTGACTTCAATGGGAGTGTTACACAAGACAGGAGTTCAAGTGTGAGCCTTTTATGTGGTTAAATAGATAATTGATATGGGTGCGGTTTTACCGCTTGTTTTTAATATAAATAGCAGTGTGCTTGGTAGGCAGAGAGGGGTGGATGCTGTAGTAATGGCATTTAGACCTGTTTCAGTGGATATGTAGTTTGGGATTAGGTTGAGCGTTAATTGCTGTTGGCACATGCAGTTTGTCATTACCATCAGGTGGAAGAGGCGCCCGTCACACGCAGCTGCCCTTGATGGCTACTGCAGATAGGGAGGCTCCGGCTTCCCGGCTAGCTTGGGCTTGTGTCCACCCCTAGTTCGTGCGCTCGTGTTGGCTCTCACAGTGAGTCATGCCTCAGGTTCGGCCTTTGAAGTCCCAGCTGGCGATCAATATCTGTTGAAAGAGGAAGCCAAACGATTCTCGGCCTTGGGGTGGTAATTAGATGCCTTTATAAGATAGTGGCTAAACACAGGTAATTAAAATGGAGGTCTAATGATGGGCTATTCCTATTTAATAGAAATAAGACATGGCTTTAGAACAGGCTGCCTGTGGCTCCATTAATGCTGCAGATTGATTGATTGATACAGAGCGTAGTAGCTCTTTTTTCTCAGCTGTTAGGTGGGGTACGGTGGAGTGACTTAAAAGCTATTTGATATATAAGGCAGTGACAATATCACATAAATAAATCACACAGTTTAGCTTGCTTATCTTTCTTTCTTAAGGCTCTATAGGGAAATGTGACTTTTTGGTTCTTCCTTAGAACTAATCTGAGTATTAATTTTGTTTTAGTGATATTTTAAATCTATTTATTATTCTACAAAAAGAATGGAAAGGATATAACAGTAGAAATAAGATCTGAAATATGTATATGATAATTGGTTGTGTTTGTTCCTTCTAGGGAAAATCCAGAACATACCTTTGATTTGGTACTGAAAGTAAAATGCCAAGCTTCAGAAAACGAAGGTAATACACTGTGCCTATGATATTTATATAGAGAAATGAGAGCTGGAAAAAAATACTTGGCATCCCAATCTAGTGTTATTTTATACTTTGAATTGCTTTTGGACTGAGATTGTGTTAGAATGTGCCTATGATTATTTTATTCCTTTTAAAAATCTATTACTTTGTAATCGTTATGGGGATTTTTTTATATTTTCATTTTAGCTGCTGTAAAATATTTTTGTTCTGCATGATATATTTGCAAAACTTGGACTTGAAATGTATTTTATACTCTTAAAATGTTGATTTTGTCTAAGATTTCATTTTAGAAGAACAGTTGACTTCTGTCTATTGGGGAATGTTAATTTTGATCAGTGTGATAGAGAGAATGTAAGTTATTTTCTGAAAAACAATAGGAAGAGAGTTTCTTTGTGGCTCATGTTTGGCAGCTGCCTTGCTTTGCTACACTGTACAAACAGCAAGGAGAGCTGCCTTGAGCTTGTATCAGCCATCACTTTCACATCTCTATAAACACGAGGTAAAAGAGATGTAGTAGTGCAAGAGTTGTCTGAGAGAGGCTTTTTTCCTCTTGGCTAAAAAGAAGATGGGCTTTCCAGTACTGAAAATAAAGTGACCTCTTGAAAGTCCACTGGGGGAACTCGGTTCATGTTCTCATCTGAGGTTGTTGGCCTTACTAAAGCAAAGGGAGAGGAGGAGTCTTTTTGGGGTATGTTAGTCTGTGACAGCTGTGTCTTAATCACAACTGTAAAAACAATAAACTACATCTTAAAATAGACTGTGTTTCTTACCCTACTGTGCTAATGGATACTGTTTGCAGAGTTTAGTACTTTAACAACTAAGAGGCCTGTAGAAGTTTATAGACCCAAATTATTCCTTTTTTTAGATTTATTTTTTATTTCAGACAGCTTTTCTGTTAGTGTTAGTCATCAGAACGTGTTTGGAAAAAAACATTTTTGTTGAAGCTGAACAATTGTAGTTCTTCAGGTCTTTTAATTATTTTTGTGACCAGCCAGCATCCTTCAGTTTATCAGCTGCTTTTTTTGATTTGGTGTTGGTATTGTCGTTTGGCAAATCAAATGGACTTTCCTAACTCTGGTCCTTGTTGTGGCTTGTATCACATGGCACTCCGCCTTCTTTTCTCTCCCTTCTGCAGTTTTTGCCTTCGTGATTTCATAGATGATGTCTGGGAACCCTGCTTAGCTACTTGACTTAGGATCTGTTCCTCCTTGCATTGTGCTTTTAGTCTCTGCCTCCACCCAGTATCCCTTCCTGGGGGCCTGTTCGTGTCTTGGCCTAGGCCCAGCCATAGGGTGCAGATTTTATTCCCTTTTTTCCTTTCTCTCCTGAGATCTAGACTGTTGGTAATCCTTCCAGGTCTTCATCTTGAAATCTTGAAAAATGTGTTTTTTTTGATTCTGTGATCAGAGTATGGATCTGTATCCTTTTAATTCCTTTTATCTCCTGTTTGGCTTCTCATTTTTCTTGTGCATCTTTCTGCCGCTGCTGCCATAAGAAACCACTTCTCATTGCGTGCAGCTCTGTGAATGACTGCCTACACCTGAATTTTGGTCATAGGCACTTCCTTTGCCTTTCTTGGTTGGTAGTTCTGCTGTTAATCACTTGTCCTCTGTGGAGAGGAGCATCTTTAAGAAATCTGTGTGACTCCTTGCCCTGTGACACGAGTTGATGTGAAGACTTTGTGACTATATTGTGGTTGCATTCTCTGCTATTCTCCTTTTTGTCACAATCACTTCTGCGCTGGGTGGACTCAGTTGCTCTTGGTTCATGGGGTGGCCAAAGACAGGAAACAGGTTTGATACTAGTAGTTTTTTAGAGTCTGCAGTGTGTAACTTCTGAGAGGCTTAGGCGTCTTTAGCTGGCCTGGAGCTTGTGTTGATTCTTGCATGCATGCACAGATCAAGACAAAAGTACAGTCCCCTTTCACCAATCTAACAGGGCTGGCTGAATATTCCAGTTACCATCCTGTTGTACTTGGTGACCCATCTGGGATTTGCTTTAATGTCTTTCATATCATATCTAATTCAGATAATAAACTCACTCCAGTGAGGGCTTGACATCATATTTACATATGGTATTGTGAGCACAGTGATGTATCAAATTAATATATCTGAATGTTAAAGTTATCTAAAGGAAATTCACGAGGGACAGAAGTGTATTGTCTTCACTGCCACTTTAGAAATGGAGCATGGGGCCTGTCATGCAAAACAGGGAGCTTTCAAGGTTGGTTTATTATAAGGCCTAACAAATTTGACAGTTACCCTGTATTGTAGGTCTTGCCTTTAAAAAGATTTTCATGCTAGGATAATCTTTTGAATATATCATACTTGAAAACGTGATCCATTCACCTGGTTCTTTGCTCATGCCTCTTTCTTTCTTATGAAAGAGATTTGTGTTTAAATAGGGGCTTTCTCCCTCGCATCCCATCTGCTCCTTGTACTTGATCCTGAAGCTATGTCAGGACTGAATTTGTGACATCACTGTCACCAGTGTTGCCGTGGAAATATCACAGCCACAAAATTATGATCTCCCTGCATGAGTGAGCAGCAGGAGAAGCCGACTTAGGAGAGAGGAGGACCTTAAAGTGACCCGTGTATCTCTAAGCTTTTTCTTTTCAAGCTTTGCTGGAGTTTGTGTTCTCCTGCATGTTAATTTCCCTGTGCCAATGTGTAACTGTTCTAACGGATCAAAATTGAGGGGGAGCTCTTACTAAGATGTTTTTATGAGGATGCTAAATGCCTGCTACAATGTGACATGATGAAGAATTTTGCTGTTAAAATTGTTTAACACTTTTGGGAAAGTATTTTTTCATAGCTTAATTACAACATAGCTCTCAAGGAATGTCAGTTTATCAGACGTTACATTTTCCTAGGACTGTTCCAACTGTTAAGGATCATATGTACACGAAATGCAGCAGCATATAATTTCTTATATGTGTTAAGAATTATTTTTCTTCAACTATTCCACTGATTATTTTCAACATAGGTGTTTACATTGAGTAGAAACCTAAGAGGTTTCATGTAGGTTAATATGAATTTATCACTTCATGTTTGGTAGGTAGCTCTTGAATTGGTTACAGGCTCAGTTGTGCTAGCATGTATTTATTTATAGCTGGATCGAAATTTTGTTTCCCACTGGATACATGGTTTTTGGATTTTTTGTGATTTTAAGAGTAGCTTACATACTTGAATATTTCTTACTCTGTTTTAAACTACAGGAGTGCACAGTAGCATTGCTAGAATCTTCCAACCCTTTCCTCAGGCAGGAGAGGGAAAAAAAAGGATACTCTCTACTTAAATATTCTCATAATTCCCTCAACAGCTTAGTATATATTGCTTACTGTATTTTCAGAGTAAATCTCCAAAGAGGAGACAAAACCCTTTAGACCAACATCAGATTGTAGCCCAGATCATGACTTCAAGTCCTTTGCAGTGCTGAGGGTAGTAAACATCAATTAGTAACTAGTTGATGTGACAGCATTTAGTTATGAAAATTCATAAGCCATTTCTCTGAAAACTTTGAGATGAATTAGCTTCTGTTCAGCAGAGTTTGCTAAGTGACTGGGACATAAGTGCTAAGCTATTCTAAGAGCCTGGTGTTTGTTAATTGTGAATTTGGCTTGCGGTGTGAGTAGCACCTTACAGAAAAAATTTTACACTGCCTTCCAGGCAGTTGCATATTTTTGTAATTCTTTTCTGTGTTATTCCTTAATGAACAGTGAACAAGAAAAAGCAAAAATGTGTGCTTAATTTAATATCAGCAGCAGGCCTTCTGTATTAAATTTTCACTTACAGAACCAGAAGGCAACTTGATAACAGATACTATCAAAGCTGCTGTGTTATTTTAAGGACAAGAGTTGTTCTTGAGCTTTAGGGTGACAAGTTCTTTGCCCTTTGGGCTGAATCAGTCTTCCTGGGTATCAGGAGTAAAGCAGTGGTACAGTTGTCCTAAGTGCACAGTCTTACATAAAGGCCATTGCTCAACAGCTGCACCTACAGCAACTTTACTCTTCTCCTGGCATTCTTTTGTCCCTTGAAAATTACACTGCAGCTGGCACTGGACGATGGGCTGGAGCTTAGGAATTGTCTGAACAAAGCTGTCTGCAGCTTCTTTTTTGCCATGCAGGTCCTTCTATCATGAAAAGTAAATTGAATTTCTAGAAGGTCGATGTTTCTGAACTTTTCCACAGGACATGTCCAAATTAATAGTCCCACTGTAATCTTTGTGAAGAGTATGTATTTATCTGTGTATCTATGAGTACACAAGCATGTACAGGTTGTGCATGTACACCTCTAAGTCTGAACTGTGGATTTGAGTTAAATGGGCAGAGATGAAGTGGCAATTTAACTTATTCTATAAATTTTATATCCTGTGCATTGGTTCTATTAAAACTGGGTTGTAGATGCAAAAGGCAGTGCAGCTACAGTAGCCAGCAGTAGAAAAGCAATGTGCAGCAGCTTCTGTGAGCATCAAGTCTTCAGCATTTCAGTCCATAGTTTCCCAAGAAGATGACTCAGATTGGTTTCAGTGTGGTTAAGGGAGTGCTGTTTGCTGCACCTTCATTTTCTTTGATTGTAGTACATGAAAAAAGCAACAAAAAGGCTCCTTGGAGGCTGCAGGTAAATCCAGAAAAGTCATCCACTGAATTGTGGTTTGGATCTAAAGCAGTCCTGACTGTTAAAGTTCTACTTGAAAACCCTTTTAAAGTACCAGTTCATTTTCTGTCCAATCTAAGAATAATTGTTGGAACACCCTTGGAATTTGGTTGCTTTGTCTCTATTTCTTTTTTAAATGCTGAGAGGTCTTACATAGCTCTAGGGCTAGATAACATGATTTTCAGAGAAGGTGTTAAATAGGTTGTGTTGAATTGCATGAATAACTCCTGTAGTTTATCTTGCCTCTGCCAGAATGATAATAAATCTTAGTGATGTGTGATCTCCAAATTATTTTTCTTTAAAGGGTATTATAGTCGTGAAATTTTCAAGAAAAAGCCACAAATCAGTTTAATTTTGTGTTGGTAGAGTTAAAAACTATGCATTAAGTCCAGGAATTAGTTTAGAAATGCAAAATTTTTTGTATGAGGTTTGATTGCTCTCTGTTAAGGTACTAACAAAATACGTAAATCTAGAAAGGTCCCAATTCCAAAAACAAGTTTAATGCAGTTGGTAGTTTTGTCCAAGGGTAACCTGTCTTACTTTGGTAAGATTTTGATTTAGAATCTTCCAAAGTTGCCCTTAGGATTGTAGACAGAGCAAGCGCCGCTTTTTCTTCTTCTGTTTTTTTTCTTCTCTCTAAAGAGTTGTTTGTTAACCACATACTTTGAGCCAGTGGGTGTAACATGCTGATCAAGATAACTTCTTTCCTCTGCTCTACATTTTTTTTGCACAGCATCTCTTGAACCTGATGAAAAAGATAATTCTATCAGTGTAATACATGTAGAGGTCTGCAGGGTTTTTTTTAAGAGCAGTTAATACTTTTGATGCAGTGTTTGTATACTGTGAACCTTTTTCCCTGTTGGTTTTGGCTGGATGGGTACTGAATAAGTACTGGCCCACAGAAAGTTAGGTTTCTCTACTTTTTTAAAGCATGCACTGTTCTTCAGGTGACTGTGGAGAGCAAATCTATGTTGCTATGAACTAGATTAGCTTTCTTACAAGTCTCTCATTTATGTGTATATTTTTAGTCTCAAATACTGTATTAACATATTAGAATTTGTTTTACACCAATAAAAAGTTAAAAGTGCTTTTTCAATTGGTAAAATGTCTTTTGGGAGCATTGGATATCTGCTTATAGTCTTAGCTTAGATGCAGTTTTTGTGTATTGAGAAAATAAAACTTTATATTCTTCAGAAGTTTCATTGAGCTTATCATCTGCTCCCCTGCCCCAACTAATTAACTCATATATTGTTATTTAGATTAGTGCTACTTCCCTGTAGTGGTTTCTTGCTCTTCTGTTGAAATTTTGAAGCTGAAAACGGCATTTAGTCTAGCCTGGTTTCTCTATAGGATTGATTGATTAGTAGAAGACAATGTCACAGTCTTTTGTTGAGGGTTATGTAAATGCTTTGAAGACAAAAGCAGGTAGAGCATCACTTCTATCCTTTAGACAAAACCAAGGAGTATAAGCCAGAGTTTGTCTGAAGTTCTCTTGTGTACGAACACCAAGCATAGCTGTAAATCCTTCATAAATTATAATCTTTAAGCCCTCCAGTTGTAGCTAAATGAGTAATTTCATTGTGTTCAAATTTCTGGCATTTAATTGGAAAGCCCCTGAGGGTATGAACAATGTCTTCTGTGTGTTTGGACTGTCACTAGCACAGAGTGGGTGTTGGAAAATTATGAACAACAGAACCAATTAAGACAAGAATGATTTTGCATCTAAGATGAAGATTGGCATTTTGATGCTTTTTACCTTTTCCTTCTGCTCTCCAGAGACTGAGAAATGCAGTGTAGTCTCTTCTGCTTTCAGCTTCTCCACAGATGCAAAAATGTGGAGGAAAATATTGCTACTTTTAAGTGTCTCATTTCCTACAGACCTTTTTTTTCCACCAACCTCCAGAGATTCTTGGATGCATGTGTAATTTGGAGGTGGGTGCAGATATGTGTGTGTAGGAGGGGAAGGGGTGAGAGCTGCTGAAGAAATAGGTCAAGGAAGCCCTTTCTCCTATCTCGCCTGCATTCTTTACCAGGGTGAAGAGACCTCAGTGGGGAGGGCCGACCCTGCTCCCCAGCAGCCAGAGGACGGTCCTGGGAGGAGTGGCAGGCTCTGCTCTGCTGCAGATTCCAGCTGCAGTAATGTGGGGGCAGGCACTGTGCTATCAATGCTGGTAGAGATGAATTATTCCCCTGCAGGCACTTGCCCGGCTGTGTCAGTTTTTCATGTAATGCCATATGCCACTTTCAGCAGTGTGATTGGGGTTTGGGCAGTGAAATTAAAAGGGAGAAACTTGATGAGTTCAGGAATACAAATACTAAGCTGGTATAGAAAGGATGTTGTATAAAATTGAGGAGAATGAACAAATTAGTATTAGTATAACTAAATGAAAGTTGTAAACAGCAATGTGTATAATGTAGTCAATCAGTATGAAAGTTGACGTTCTTGGGCTTTTTTCAAATTTAATTTTAGTTTCATTTTAGTACTTCACTGTTTGAGATGGCTGCCTGGGGGATAGTTTGTGGGCTTTTAAATGGCTTGCATTCAGAAGTGTTAAGAGTTTGCATATTTTCCTAAGCTAATGTCAGCTTGCTTCAGCCCTCCCACACACTGAATGGTCAGCCCATCGTACACAGAAATTTATCTTTCTTCAGTGGGATATTTTATGCTGCTTGCTCTCTTCATATATGGTGTAATGACTTTTTTTTTTTTTTTTTAAATGTATGGAGGATTTAAAATCTGCTGAAAAAACTTTGAAAATTGGTTAAACTCCCAAGGTTTAAAATGCTTTTTTTGCAAAGCTATAAGACACTTCTCTGTCTACCACTAATTTGAAGAGGCTGAAGTGTAGGGTTTCCTGTCTGGTTAACAAAATTAGTTTTTTTAATTCTTTTTCCTTTGCCACTGATGATATTATCTGGAGAACAACAGATACATGTAGATGCATATGTTCATCCTCTAACTGTTGAAGGAGATACTTCTGTTTATAAGTAAAATAAAACATGATCAGGGCTACAAAGGGAAGAGTTACATAAGTGTTTCTGAAAGGCTTAAAAACTCCTGAAGCCAAATAAAGTGCTGTTTTTATTCCTTAAAGTAACACAGTAAGAGCAATTTGAGCATAGCATTGCTGTGCAACTAATATGTTAAGAATCTGTATTTTTCATGGCAGGCTGATATGTGATAACTCCAAGATCCTGGTAAAAACATGATATTTACAGGCAAATTTTTAGGATGGAAGATTGTATGTGACTGACAGATAAAGTAATAAAATGCTGAAAGCATTAACTTCTGGTATTTGCCTTTAATATTTTTCCATGTATTTTGGAGGACTGTAGCTTTTTGCTTAGAACTGAATAATTTGGGTGAATAAAGACTTTTTATATTTTGTGGATCTGGTTTAGGAGAAAATTTTAAAACTTAGTACTGAACTTTATATGGAAAAAAGAAGAGAAAAAGCAGAAGTCAAGAAAAAAGGCCTGAACAAGATTTTGGGTGTGGTATCTGCGCTTCCTGCACTAGGAAAGCCAAGGCAGCAGTTTACAGTCATACTGTGTTCCTTTGCAAAATTCTCAATCCTTGTTTGGAAGATTTTGTCCAAGTGTTAAATCCTTAATTAGAAACAAGGTTTGAACAACGCCCTTAGATTATGTTTCCTGAATCTGGTTTCTTTACATATATGAGTGAATATTCAGATGTAGATTAAAACCTAGCTAAAATTAAAACCTTGTCTCTGAAAAGAGCATATTGGTTAGGGTTTCTGTTTTTCTGTTTTTAAAACTTTTTTAGTTAATGGCAAGTTTGATCATCATAAAGGCATAATTGTCATAACCAAGGTATTTTGCCATAAATGGTTTAGCAGTGGTTCCTTAAACTCAGAATGATAGAATGACACAAATAGTTCCTATTAACCTGATTTTAAATGCTGTTCAATATCAAGGGTTTTATTTGTTGTGCCATTTGAACCTGTATTAGAACACATATAAATATTGTTAAGTTGTATTGTCATTGTGTGGATGGGGTGAAATGTTTGCTTTTGGTAGGAGGCAGTTGTTTTGCTGTGTCAAAGGACTAGCTAAATGCAAAATTCTGCTGTCTTAGTATTTAAATACTGGATGCTAAATATTGAATTTAACTGTATTGAGATAGTTGCACTTGACACAGAGAAGCCATGCTGATAATGATTATAGGCACAGCATTATTTCCTTCAGAAGTTACAAAGAAAAGCTTAACATTTTAAGAGAGCTATTTCCAGGTATGAAATTGAGTTATTATGGAACAGTCATACTTTTTATATCCTCAGGTTAAGATGCAGTACAAAAAAAAATAATAAATGTAGGAGTCTTTTGTGCTACATTGAATGTGTTTGTGTTCTGTTTAAATGCAAAGTAAGAAAAAGTAGAAGCATAAAGGTAAAGAACAAGGGTTGTGTGATGATTGCAAACTTATCTAGAAATCTGGAAGTCTATCATGAGTTTGAAATAATGGAGTGAAACCACTGTGCCTTTAGAGTGTCACGAGGGAAACAGTTACTGTAACTCCGTCTTCCTGGCAGGGGCTGATCCTTCATGCATCCTGTTCCTGTCTTCTGGAGGTCCTTTGGCTCCTGAGCTGTGTTTGCCATTTGTGTTTCACTTCAAATAGCTGGCACTGCTAAAAACATGTGAGGGAAGCATCCTTCCTGCTTCTGGTGGCACCTGGCAGGCTGGCTCCATGGGCACGCTCGCCATCCAGCTGCTGGGGCTGCCTCTGGAGCCGACAGGAAAAGTTCATTATGCAGGTCAGACAGGGAGGAACCAATGGGATTTTCATGCCATTCAATGTGGCATCAGCTGTTGATTCATCTCAGTGTTCATTTCAAGTATTTCAGGTTTGTTAAAGTAAATGTATTGCCAGTTTGGGAAGCCAAACACAACTAGGTATGCCCTTACTCTGTCCTACTATCTTCTTGTTGGCTTTGTGTAGGAATCTGTTTGGGTTTTGTTAAACTCTTGTCCTGTTTTTTTAGAAACGGGTTTGACAGCTGTGGTGATTTTCCCCAATTTTTCTGTTCATAACAAAATTTAGCTTCTAAGAAAAATCCCAAATACTCAAAGTTAGATCCCTGTCACCTTTGGGCACTTTGAGGCGTTGTAGGTTTGGAGATAGGTTAAATTTTCATTTTGTGTAAAAAAAATTCTGGCTAAAGACCACAACTGTACTAGATTGGTATCATGCAGTAATTCACAGAACTGAAAATAGTTAACAGTATTGTGACACAGCAGCGGAAATTCGGGTGAATTTTGTGTCAGGAAAGACACAACCTTTTGCTGGTATTCATCCTCTAGGTAACTTTTCCCTCTAAGAATACTGCCACATTAACAAGAACTTCAGTTTCCTAGTAGCAGATGAACTTTTGCTGTCACATGAGAGGATGCTGTGATGTCAGTGGTTCTTTGCCAGGACAAGAAAAGCTTCCTGACACTGAAACTGAGTTAGGTGAGGTTCTGAGCATTCAGTTTCAGTTCCAATCAGGCATTTTTAATTGGTGCATCTGAGTAAACGCATTTTAGTTCCTGGGAATGGGCACATTGCATGCAATGTAAGCATGTGTTTCCATCTGCTTTAATTTGGGTTTGGAGCCCTCCAGCACCTTACTAGTTGTAGTCTAAAAATGCTTTTACAAGTGTCAGGCAAGAAAAAAAGAGTCAGAACTAGCATATGTAATTAATAAGTAAGGAATTTATAAAGAGCTTTCTTTTTTCTTGTCTTGGTATAATATGCTATATTATGCAAAGAATGATTTGAAAGATACATTCTTTTGCATTCTGGTTGTGATGTTAGAAATCAGTACTATGACACTGCTTGACCAAAAGAAAGCGTGAGATGACCACCTCTCAAGTGCCTGGGTGAAAACATTTTTCATTGGCCATAAAAACATTAATAAACTAAAGCCTATCTTAAACTGTGTGTCAGCTAGTGATGGTGTCCCTCTTCTTTTTAAATAAACAATTTTGTGTGATGCTACTGGACACTGACAGATGCAGCAGACTGTCATTGAGAATACTTGTCAGGATTTGCAGTCCTTGGAGAGAATTTGCATTGTTTTCAACGGTGAACAAAGCAGAAATCATCCCCGCTCCTGGTATTTGGGGAAAGTGATGAAGGACAGGGTAAACCAGATCCAACAATAATAAAAATAAACTAAAGTACCAGAATTTTCAGTGGAAGTGAAGTAGGATGAAGTTTGGAAATGAAAAGGTGGTAAATTGTGTTGGCTGTGGTCAGCAGAGCTCTTGAAGCCGGTAAATCCATGAGGGTAGGCAGACCCCAAGCACTTGCTCTGTAGGTGCTGGGGAACATGAACTTGATCTGCTTTGTGCAGTCTAGATAGATGAGAAAGATCTGCAGCGTGCATTGAAGCTCTAAAAGAGAAAAATACTTCGCTTCCAACCCTGAATTATTTCAGTTCAATCTGTAGGTTTGCCTGACTCTCCTGACGTGGGATTGCATGTCTCTCAGCTTTGAAACACTGGTTTTCTCTGCATTTCCCAGAAACCTTCTTGGCAACAACATTCACCCTAAGAGAACCCATCTGTGTGGCTTCTCCTACCTGGGTGTTTTGGTTGTTGATGCTTTCTATGGCTGCTGGACTTTGATTAAACTGGAAAATGCTCTGTGTGGTAATCTGTGTGAGAATAAGGATACCTTGTTAAGAGATGTTCTGTGCAAAAGGAGAGTACCCGTAGAAATTTTAGCTTTCTGGTGAACTGTGGCTGTACTTCATACACTCTCCAACTTTTAAAATATTCAACAACCCATCTAAAAGGAGAGAGAAGTACTGACAACAAAAATTGGTATGTGTATTCAGTCACTTTTTAAGTAAGATGTGGGCTAGGATTACAGAATGATCTGTGCATTCACCAGTTAACATTATCATTGATGACTTTAGTAAAAGAGCCTGTAATTAATTCAACTTAGGACAGTTGCAGAGGTGCTCATTACAGTTGTGCTGTAGCATGGATTTGGAGCCAATTTGTGTAAAATAAATATATACCCTTAGTAGATGCAGTTCCATATTTCTGCTGAGCTCTGTAGAGAGCCAAATCAGAATTTCTCACATTATGTCCTAGGAACATAATGGGATTTTATGATCTGATAAAGAGCATTGTTTGTTTTGTGTCTCACCATGTACACTCCTCCTTTTATCTCAGTATAACAGGGAAACTTGATACTGGCATGTGCTACTGAGGGACTTTGGCTGCTGGAGTTCTGCTTCTGTGTATTTTAACACTAGAAATTATTCATCTAAGCATGACCAGTATGTTTTAATTGTCAGCACATCTTGAAATACTCATTTTTCAGGGAGTAAGACAAAAAGTCTTGCTAGGACAAAAAGTGCCAGAACAGCATAAACAATATTTGCAAACAATGTGATGTTTTGAAGCATTTTGTATGCAGAGAGATCAAAGTGAGTTTGGTTTTTTCTTTCTTCGCTTTGTTTTAAGACCTGTATTTCGTTAATGTTGCTTTGGGTATGTAGAACAGTATATATTACTTAGCACAGCAATTAGTATAGCAACTTTGTGCTTGTGCATTGAACACAATGCAAATCATTAAACAGATTGCTTCATCTGAGATAAATGTTGAAAGTTAAGTTTACAGACTTAACTGTAAAGGAACTGAGACTTAGACTTAACAGGTACTGAGAAAGTACCTTTCTATTAATCAGTGTTACAGAACCTCATCTTTTTCTTTTTAAGTCATAGCAGTATATATTCAATTCGTATATTTAATAGGAATATTGCAAGTAATTTCACATTTGTAAAACAAAACCAAATTATAGTGTATGTTATTTTAAATTAATATTCTTTTCAGAGAGCATTACTGATCCATTACAAGAAAATAGTATGTTTTGGAAACCAAAGAATCCAAATTTGAAATACCAATTGTTCTAAGTTTAATTACCATAGCATATTCATACATGGTTCACCAACATTTATGGAGGCTTTTGTTTAACTTTACAGGGTATTAACTAGATGTACTGGAATATTACAAATATGCAGGGTTAGGCAGAGACAGATTTTATTCCAAATCTACTTTGAACACCAATGGCCAAGAGAGATGAATTTGAAATCAATGTTTTCAACTTCATTAGGTTCTTCTTAAGAAAGTGTTTACTATGGAGCAGCATTGGAAAATGGTGTTTTGTTGAGATCTGCTAATTTACTCCTCTAATCTGAAATTCTTAGACTTTCTAATGCAATTTTTAGTTGTCATCAGATAAAATATGTGAGCAGTGAAACAAGAATTCTTTTTCATATGTAGCTGTATTAGAAATTATGGGCATTGATAGAATGCACAGATGTGGGGATAAAATCTGCTTTATGTACGATGAACTGCAATCCTCCCCTGTAGAAATATCTGTGCTTAGAAAACGGATCACATACACTAAAGATAAGCTAGTACAAAACACAGTGTTGTACAGGATACCAGCCAAGTCTGGTCTTGAATAGTGCTAAGTCAACAAAGAAAAGCATTTTATAAACAATAGATGAAATAGCTTCCTAACTTGTGGCTAGGTAGCTCAGGAGTTATTAATAGGATACAAAATCTTTCAGCTCTGGAATATGTTTACAGAGCTAGCTCTGATATATTCTTCCTCCTTCTTTTGAGTGTCCTGTTATTGTCTTTGCTTCCTCCTTTGCATGTGTGAGATTTGTTTTCATTTGACTTAGCAGTGCTAAGGGAAAAGGATGAAAATACCCCCAACATTGTAAGGGCCACACATAATCCTTAAACCTGTTAGATTTTTGCCTTGTTAACCCAATCAGGGAAAAAAATGGTTCCACAAAAATAAAACGCATCCTCTGCATTAGTAGGAAGTGCAAGCACCAGTCACCATGAAGGGAAGTGTCAAAGGCCTGGATCATGTTGCTGAAAGCTTGGGTGATGCTTTACTGTGGGCCACATCAAGGAGCTTTACTGCTAAACAAGTGTCCATTAGGCAAGTTCTGCGAAAAACCACAGGTCTTTGAATAGCATTTTGCAGGAAGTAGGTGCTTCAAGCTTGAAGTAAATGACTAATACTGAGCACAGTGCATTTCTTGCTAGTAGTTCTCTGTGAGAAGTGTTGCTGTCCTCTGTTCTACAACCTGTCATTCCACAGGCAGGAGGGAGAAAGCAAAAGCTCTCTCAATTACTGCTGCCCAGACCTGTGTTGGTGGAATTGAAGTAAAAGCGAGCAGATGAGCACTCCTGAAACTGCCCCAAAGAAGATGGCATATACATGCTGGAATTCAAGATATAGTTGCATGATAGAGAATTTACATCATTTTCCAAAGTGCTAGCTTTTCTTGTGCCTGGAGTAGGACAGGCCCAGTGTCGCTTTGCTTCTCTAAACTCGTCCTCCCTGAGAGAGCTGGCCAAGCAGAGCTGGCAGGTGTCTGTGCCTGTCACTAGGTGCAGGGCGCCCTGGAGAGCAGCAAGGAAACATGGAAACAAAATCCAGTGACCAACTCAGGGAGGGAGCAGATTAGGACTGTGCTTCTGTGTTGCATCACTTCTCATGTCTTTGTTTTTAGAGGGGAGGATCTTGCTGAACTCTGTTCTCGGAGTTCAAGGTACTGCACAGACGCGTTACGTTTAAGATAAGAGACTTCATTTGATTTCTTTCTTTTTACTCAATAAAAGCAATATGCAGAGAGTGGTGGACTGTGAGCCTGCTTCAGTTCAAGCTGAAAATTCTGCTACATTGGTAATGAGCTTTTAGCATTTTAGGGCATCTGATAATTGTTTCTGTTAATAGCAGATTGGTATTGCTTTCTGTGGAAGCAGATTTGAAAACAGATCAGTATTTTAAAGAACCATAAAAAGGATTGAATCTGCTATGAAAGTTATGAATGGATGAATTTGTTCTGAGCTTCCTTTTCATTGCCAAAGCCTTCCTGTATATTTAGCAAAGAAATAGCAAACACTAAAGTTTATGTTTCAGGGTTTTTTTTAAAACAAACTGAGAAACTATAGTTTCTCATTCCCAAAGCAAAACAAAGAAGTGATGTAGTCTCTTACCCTTTATTAGAACCTTATTTTGGGAAAAAATGAACAGTTTGCAATCAGAATTCTCTTAAGTAGTTTACAAGTGTTACTGGAGGATTATAATCAGTAACCTTTGTCTTAAACTTAACTGCTGGGCTTTGTGGTGCTTGAAATGAGTCATACTTTGTACAATGGCCTAAAGTATTACTCTTTTTTAAGTAGATCTGTAACTCCCATCTTTTGAAGGAGTTTTAGTAACTGAATAATTGAGATTAAAATGACTTGCATCCAAAAGTGATGGTAGACAAGTAATTGTGTATCTGTTGGTGTTAAGAGGGGGTGTAGATGTACATTTGTGTGTACTTTTCTTCTAGAATAGCTGCTTCTAGAATAGTGTGTATTGCATAATTGTTAGATGTTAATTTTACTATATAGTTGAAGGTCAGGAATGACAAACAGTTCAAGTGTAAGAAAGAATGAAATGGTGAACAAGAGCACATAGATGAAGATGAAGGTAAACCAAGTCATCTATGCAGGGTGGTTCTTTAATATGTGTTGTGTGTATTTGGTTTATAACTGTCTGTAAAAATTTTTTCTTGCCACATCAGAAATGAGATTTCAATATCTTGCTCCGTAGCTTAATGAAGTAGCCCCTTATCACAGTGCAGTTGGTTCCCTGTTTTTCTGTCTTTTTGTTTTTGGGTTTAATTTTGGGTGCAAGTGTATATGTGGGAGGAATTGTGACTGAGGCTGTTTGTTAAGGAGGTGGTCTATAATTTGAAGAAAAACAGAAATGTATTCTTAAATTAGACTTCTATAGTAAGAATTTATCTTGCAGTAGTTTTGTGCAAGAGAAGGATGTTGCTTCTCATCATCAGGACAAGTAAAGATTCTGGAATTTTATTCACTGCACATGAGTTACCTGTGCATTTCTTGATGTTTAATGCATACGTGATCTCCATGTGAAGGCGTGTTCTCTTTCACATAGCTGGTAGAACACTGGTTAATAAAACCAGCTGAAGTTAATCACAGCAGGTGTTGCAATTCAGTGCTTTGGTGATACTGGCCAGCATGACCTGAAGCTGACTGAAATATCCAGGAAATGTCTTCTGAGAGATGCTTAACTCTTCTTTACAGATCTGACAGCTTAAAATAGGTCTGATGTTGCTGCAAAGAGCTCAGCGTGTAGTCTGTGGAGATAAGGCTGCCTGCTTGGAAAAAAACACCTGAACCCTCAGTCTCAAATATGCACTGTGTGAAACTTTCCTGCTTGTATCCCAAACTAAACCATTACCCATTTTTAGTGATCTCCAAAAGCATCAGGCTTCCCTTTTGGATGTGTGAAAATGTTCTGTCCTTCCTTGTTGTGACTGAAAGGGGATCAGTGTGGCTAGGGAAGGGCCTGGAGGGCTGCCCTATCACCTGCTCCTTCCATTTGTGTCCCTAGTGAGACTCCATTCTTGTATTTATAACTGAAAGAAAAATGGAAAATGTGTCAGAAGGCAGATTCTAGCCTTCAAGGAAGAGAGGAAAAACTGGGAGGAGGTTTTGCAGGAGTTCATTCCTCTGCCCAAGTGCAGCAGCTGGTGGTGCTGGGCGTAGGCACAATATGCTGTGTCACTGCCCAAAAACCGCCTTATGGATGTCACCATCATTTCTCCTGCATGGTACCCATGGTCACCCTGGGTTTGGAAGCTGGTGAAAACAGACACTTTCTCTCAGAGTGAAATGTGGGCCCATCTTGGGCAAGAATACAGGGGTTTGAGCTCTCTTTATACCCTTGGCCTTAGCAGCAACTGTGAGCAGTCCTGTTGGTGGCTGTGATACAGAGTTTGTGAGCAGGTTCCTTCTCTTTTAAGTATGCTACTGTTCATTCCCTTGGATTATAGTTTTTGTGTTACAAGAAACAGGGATTATTTATTTCCTTTTCTTCACTTGTTCCATAGGTGACACAGGTGTTTTACCCCCCTAAATATAGGTGTTTTACCCCTCTATCAGCTGTGTCTTTCACCTGAATGTATAATTTATTGAACCTGCTTATGAGTAGATGCTTTTCCATACCTAGGTTATATTATTTTATATTCTTCTCTCAATCTGTTTTGGGTTTTGAGAGAGGGTGCTCCGAGGTGGTGTTGTGCTGTGGATTTCTACAGAAGCTGCAGGGAGAGTTTCAAAGTGTTCTGATTTTTAAGTCTCCCATGTTAGTTTCTTTTGTCCTGTTGGTAACCTGGTATAGAGCTAAAATTAATAACATAAGAAAATTAATTTCAATTATCATGTTCTTGACTTAATGCTCTATATTTGTTACTTCTCAGACATTTTGTCCTTCTGAAATCAGTTTATGTATATCCTCTCTGACAGGCCTACATATGTGTGAAAACGTGCATCTTGTTGAATTATTCTCAGTCAATAGCTGACTTGCATAAGCAAGTTCTTTGGTACCATGAGCAGGATTATAGTATTAGATCCTCTGTTGTTTTTCTTCTGTGGCAGCTGCGTTGTTTTTGGGGGCTGACTTAGGTTCCCGTGTATCACCGGTCAGCTTCAGAGAGCGCTGACTCACCCCAAGAGCACCTTGTGTGTGAAGAAGGCAGATTGCAGTGCACCTGGAGCAGAAGCCTGTCTGATCAGTGCTGCAGAAGGTGATCCTTCCCAATTTAAGTACAGTAAATGCTTGTATTGCTATTTTTCAGTATCACTTCTGGAGATTAGTGGTAATTTGATGGGGTTTATACATGGTATCTCCAAGTAGAAGTAGTTCAGTACAAGCCTAAGGGTGCTTGTGCTCTGGTGGCAGTGCAGCAGGTGTCGCAGGCAGTGACTCCAGTGGGCAATACATCTCCCCTTGGGAAGCAGGCCAGGCAGTCTTGGGAAAGATCACAGAGCCTAAAACATCAGAAGTTGACTTAAATACTTTTATAGCTAAAGAGATTAATACCCAGCAGTCTCTAGGTTTGACAGCTATTTTGTGTGAGCTTTTTTTTTCTAAGGGTGTTAAAAAGAACATTAAAATACTTCCTAAGCATGACTGACCAGTGTGGCAGAGGGAGATGGTGGCATGTGCCTGATGTCTGAGACTCCTGAAGACAGAGAAGGTTCTTATCTCCTGATTTCTGCTTCCTTTGTAAATCCAATCTTGTTTGCCTGTTGAGAGAATTGAGGTTGTTGTTAGGCCCTGCCTGGATTGTTGCATTTGTGTCCAGACTCCCAAATCCTGTTGCTTTCCGCATGCTGCTGTCATGACCGGGCACTGTGGGGTGCTGGTAAAGGATAAACGTTGTTGTTTTGTTTTTCCTGTTATGACAAGGATGATTTCGCACTTTCTTGTTTCAGCACAAAACACACTTTAAAAAAAAAACAAACAACCCCCCCAAAAAGCCTAGCACACCCCCTCATGTTCCCCCAATCAATCAACCTATGCCAGACAGCAATTTGTTTGCCTCTTATTTTGAGACACTCTGGCTCTTTCTTCAAAACAGATTGGGGAAATTGATGAGAGAGATGCATTTCCTCAGCTGTGCCTTATTCTCTAAGCAAAGCCCAAGGAATTTTCCAAGTACACACTCAAAAGAGGCTGTAAGAATTCCAAGGAGATGCAAACATCAGTTTTTCTGCAATACTAAATTCTTTTTAGAATATCAAAATATATCATATGCTTATTCAAGCATTAAAATATTGCTCAGATCTAGATTTTTTTTGCCTGGCCTACTTGTTTTTTTTGTTTCTTTTGTTTTCTCAAGATGAAAAAATAGATTTTTATTAATGTTAGTCCACTTCAGTAAACTGTCTGGCTGCTGTGGATTATTCATGCTACAGCAATGCAGGTGTTGCAAAGAAACAAAATACCAGTCATTGCCATGTTATTTGTTTTTTTTGTTTTTTTTCCTGGAGAATCCAATGGTTGGTTTGCACTCTATAGATACCCTGTCTTGCCCACAGTTTTCTTTACAGATCTTCTTTCATACAGCAAGGCACAAAATACTTCTGTTGCCATACTTCTTTTATTTTATTTGCTGAAGACAGCTGGGACACTGGGCAGTAGTGATGCTACACTTTTAGTTAATTCTGGTAGATACAATTCTTTATGTATGTCTTGAGTTCTGCTTTAATGTATCCATATGAGTTTAAAATTAGGCTCTGCAAATATCCAGAATGCTGGGTACTTGAGTATAATTTAATAATCTGTGTATTATTTTAAAGACACACATAAGCAATAGCTGCTTGCTTATAAAATACATTTACTGATCCATGAGTTAATTGATCTCTATGACTGTTTAAACCTCAGGGCTTTAAAAGTTTTTCTCTTATCTTTATGTTAAACAATGGAAAGTTTTACCGTATGTTCAAATAACGTCTTCATCAGGTTCACAACAGGATACCATAGTTAATTTTCAGTTGAGTGCTTTACAGGATTTTCTTTTTGCTGGCTGGTTGGGTGAAAGTCTAGACACTGAGAGACAAGGCGTTAGAGGGGCCTCACAGGATAGTTATTGTGAATGGTAAGTAGGAGCAGCTTCCTCTGATGTACGGACTCCATGCCCAAACCAGTGGTACAAAGGCATAGCTTTTGTTCAGGGGGATAGGGGCTAATCCCAATGCTGCACACTGTGAAAAACCTTTTATGGAAGGGGGGAAAAACTTGCCTTGAAGGTGAGAGGTCAGCAGTTTAACCTCTGACTACAAAACAAGAGACCAGTGAAGAATGGGACGAACAAGGGGGAAAAATACTTCAAGTACTCCATTCTTTGTTTATCAGAAATGGGTCAAGCAAATGAGTGTCAGGAATGGTTACAGGAGTTCTGATGGGCTGCAAGGAAGTCTGAAGATGTGCTCTGGCGTAGTTGTGCGTTGCTACAGAGTTTGGAGCTCGCATAGCTCTCTTTTAAATGCTTTATAAAGAGATCCCCAAAACAAAATCAAATCTTTCATCGGTCTTGAAAAGCACAGACACTCTGCTTTCTTCCTCCTCAGCCCATATCAGGTCCTTTTGTTACTACAATTTTTTAATTCTAATTTTCCTTTGTGTAGATTAACCTCATTTAGTATTTGGCCTTCTAACTCTTTGCACTGCTTCTGGATTGTTTTTTTAAATTTGTAAGGAAGCATCACAGTAATCACATGCTCACACATGTTCAACAGGCGGTGAGATGGGTCTCTTTTAGCTAAAGCCATGGATCTTTGGGTGGTCACTGCTATTGTACAACAGCAGGGGAGAGCTGTTTGCAATCTTTGTGCAAAGGGAATATGGAGGCTTTCCCCTCTGATCTCATTTTGGTATTATCAGTGCTGGGAATTTAGTCACAATCCAATTAGAAATGATGGAAGTTATGTTAGCTAATAGTTAAGCCTCCCATATTCTCAGGTCCACCCGTTTGGACTAATGGGTTGTGCTGCTCTTGGCTTAGGCTGGGAGAAGATACCAACAGTGATTAATACACTTGGTGCACTAAAGCTCCCTGCTTGGCATACAACCATTCCTTGTGCTTCACTACATCCAGCCCATGAGAAGCACTGCTCACCTCCCTCCTGGCCTCTCCCAGCATGCAAAAAAGCAAAGAAGACATAATGCCTTGCTTCTGCACCTCTGGAAGTTTTATACTTCACTGGACATAGATGTATTGTGTATATGAGGTAAATTCCTCTTCCTGCTTCCCACAAAGGGATTAAAGCTAGGCTTTGTTGCTGACCCTCTTCCCATGTCACATCTTCAAACACTTGCTTATGACCTGGACAGCTTTAGGCCACTCGCATTCAGAGAAGTGATCAGGAACCAGCAGTGTTCCTCAGCTAGTCAGTGGCAGGGCCTCTCAGCACTCGGGGAAATATATTTTGGTAGAGGCTTGATTTTATTTGTGCTTGGAAATGGCACAGCCTCAGACATTGTGCATCCTCTGACCCTTGGCTGAGTTTAATCTTTTGTTTCTCAATTTCACAGACATCCATCTTTCTTCTTTTTAAATATTTTAGGAGTAACTTCCTCAGAAAGGTGGTAATAAGTATACTTCCATGATCTGACACATCTTCAGTTGAGAAAAAGAGAAGACTTCATTTTTCTTGCATTCCTTAGGAACTCTATTGGGTTCGCTGGTTTTAAAATACAGCATTTTAATGGAGACCTTGTTAAACATGTAGAGTTGTTTATTATGTAAATCATAAATGAAAGGCTTATGATTGTGGCTCTTGCTGGAATTACTTGAGCAGGTGATTTCCATAGCTATTAAGTCAAAGTAAAATGAGGAACCCTTTATAGTCTTTTTGCCTTGCTCCTAATTGGTTAGTTTTGTCACTTTATGAATTGTGACCTTTTTGGCTTTTCAAATTTGATGGGATCAAATGGTGTTCTCAAGCTAAATGACTGACATTTTTACCCTTGAGGAAGCTCCAGAAGTTAAAATATCGATGTATTTTAGAGTAGGCACCTTTCATTATATTCGATCAAAGTTTGGAAAATAAGAAAGAGAGGGTTTTTCTCCCCATAATTATTTCTTCTGTAATCTTGAAAAGGAATGTAAACCTCTTCTTTAATGGTCCTTTGAGATCATTGAGTCCAACCCTTAACCCAGCACTGCCAACTCCACCACTAAACTATGTTCCAGAGCACATCTCCACATCTTTTAAATATCTCTCAGGGATGGTGAACTCCTCACTTCCCTGGGCAGCCTGTTCCAATTCTTGACAACATTTTCTATAAATAATTTTTCCCTAATAACCAATCTAAACCTCCCCTGGTACAACCATTTCCATTTGTCCTCTCTCTTGTCACCTGGGGGGAGAGACCGACCCCTCACTTGCTACACCCTCCTGTCAGGCAGTTGTGGAGATCTGCAAGGTCTCCCCTGAGTGTCCTTTTCTCCTGGCTGAACACCCTCAGCTCCCTCAGCTCTCCTGATCAGGCCTGTGCTCCAGACCCTTCACCAGCTCCGCTGCCCTTCTCCGGACACTCTCCAGACCTTCAGTGCCCTTCCTGAAGTGACTGGCCCAAAACCAGACCCAGAGTTCAAGGTGCTGCCTCGCCAGTGCCCAGTACAGGGGGGGACAGTCAATCCCTGCCCTGGTCCTGCTGGCCACACTGTTCCTGATCCAGGCCAGGATGCCCTTGGCCTTCTTGGCCACCCGTGCACAGCTGGCTCGTGTTCAGCCCCTGTCAACCAGCACTCCCAAGTCCTCTTCCCCCAGGCAGCTTTCCAGCCCCTCTGCCCCAGCCTGTAGCGTTGCGTGGGGTTATTGTGGCCAAAGTGAAGCACCTGGCCCTTGGCTCTAATTGAGTCCCACACTGTTGGCCTCAGCCCATCAATACAGCCTGCCCAGATCCCTCTGCAGAGCCTTCCTGCCCTCCAGCAGATCAGCACTCCTGCCCAAGGCTTCTGCCCAACTAGGTTTCATCTTCAAATTGAGGGTGGACATGATTCCCTCATCCAAACCGTTGATAAATACATTAAACAGGATTTGCCCTGAAGAAAGGAGATACACTTTACCGTTCTGGGGAGAATGTTATTCTATGGAATTTGCCTAATCCTCTGTGGCCTTGATAGGAATGAAGAATTTAAGCAATAATAAGTCATTTGGGATAACTTGTTAAAATTAAGTTGTGATATTTGCACATCCATGATTCTTGAAATCTATTTTTAGTATTTTCAGAAATTAGTGGATTTTCCCTGCTCTGGAAAGTTCAGGGATTTTTTTATGAGTGATGGAAGACTCAAGATAAGAGAGGAGTTATCTGAGGCATGCTTGAGAGAGAATGTATGTCTTTGTACTTGAAAAGTGCAGCAATATTTTTGTATCCCGTGGGGTTTTTTTACTAATTATAAAAACAATGAATTAAAAAGATGCTATAAGGAGATACCTTATTTTATGCATACATAATTTGCAAGTGCATTCTATCCCGTTGATTATGAAATTTCCAGCATGAGTGATTATGATTCATCTTTATTAATAAAAAAATGGAATTAGTTTTCTTAAAGCAACTTCTGCTTTCTCTAGCTGCATATTGAATCGTTCTTGATGAGAGGTACATGCGCATGGGTAGTGATTGGTTTTTGCTGCAGCATAGTGTATTTTAAAGCAGGAACTGGCTTATCGGAAAACATTTTAATGTTTCTTCCAAAAATTCTTTGCATCTCTGATGAAGATTAGTTGACACCTGTGATTAATTCTTAGTGTTCTCAGCCTTTTTTGTTTTCCTGTTAAATGTCCAATGAGACAATAGTACTGTTGACTCTAACTTCCTTAGATCAGAAATTATTTTGCTTTCAGCTTTTAGCATTGATTTCAGCTGTACACTGTGCCGGTCTAGGTTCTTACATACATTTATAGAGCTGCGCTGTGCTCCAGGAGGCAAATGTCTTTCATTTTCAGAAACAAAGAATAAAGAGGAAAGCTCCATGATGTAGTTACCAAGCTGTTAGCAGACTGTGCAGATCCATTGAGCTCTCCTCTTAAGCCTTCCAGTGGTGAATGTGCAGCCATGGCAGCAGCGCTGTCTTACTGGTGGGGATGGAGAATGTGCAGGAGGACAGAGCATGGGTGTGAAATGACTAGCAGTGATTAGTGATGTGGGACTTGTAGGAAAGCTGAGGTTTGTTTAATCAGCTGCATCAAGGAAGAAGCTGAAGTACCTAGAGAATGGAAGCCAGAATAATACAGCCTTTCCAATAGTATCAAACCTTTCCGTGCAACACTGAACATGGAGAAATGGGGCAGTGAGAGAAGGGCAGTGGTTCAGAGGAGAACTTTTTATGAAAATTTTCATACAGATTAACGTAATAGAGTGTGTAATTTTCCATGTAGTGGCGTATATTTTAGCTCCTTGTGCATTCTGTGTGTAGACAGCTGTTACTGTACTGTTGTGCAGGTTTATAGGTGCATTTGGAAATATTAGCACCAGATTTATTTGGTAAATTGATGTTTTCAGATGAGACAACCTTAGTTTATGCTGTTTTTGATTTATTAAGTGTTTCCTTGTTCTTTCACATCAATAATAATACCACTTTTCACCTTGCAAATTTTTTTGAATGCAGTATGGTGCATACACAGGCATTACTCATGCTTTCCCTGGCCTCATCTCACTGCTTTCTTCTGTAATGCTTTTAGGAAAGTAAAATGAAGACCTTCACTACTTAAAAGGCAGAAATGTTCGGTTCAAACATACAGATGGCCCATCATTCTGCAATGCTCCCTTCCTGTAGTTTTTATCTTCCCATCTGCAACCACCCCACTGCTCTTCAAGTGTGTACAGATCTGTTTTCTTTCTCCTTGCTGCTCTTGGTGGTGGGAGGCACTCCCTGGGCTGCTGCTTTGCCTCCGTGGGGGGTGATGGACCAGCCGGAGCCTGCCATGCCTGGCTGGTGTGTCCTGGCTTTCCAGCCAGCAAAGCAGCCAGCTTGGGTTGGGCTCTCACCCGGCCGAGAGCCACCAGCGGAGCTGTGCAACCGCGCCAGGGTGCCTTTGTTGAAGTAACTGCTTCTGACTTAAAAGTTCTTGTACTTTTTGAGCAGCTAGTTTGAATGCAGACTGCTGAAATGGGAGAAGGCAGCTTCTGACCTTGCCTTCTGGAATGGCTCAATTTACAAAGGATGTGTTGAGTTCTGACCTCTCATGGGCCATGTGAGTGCAGCGTGTTGTTTTGAACTTTAGCTTTTTCCATTAGAGTGAAATATATTGTCTGCTATTATCACACTGTTAAATTAATTTTCACTATTTTGTGCATGATTTATTTGAGATTTCACTGGGCAAAGCAGGCATCAGGCATAGAGATTTTGTAAGATAAAACAGCATCGCACTTTAACCACATCACCTTACTTTGTATTGGGATGTAAATTAAAGTCATGCATCTACATCACTCTTCTACTTTGCTCTTCTGAATAAATAGAGTTCTGTTTATTCACCGAATTAATACAGAATTAATATGGTGATACAAGAACCGTCTTGGAGTGTTTCCTAGTTGTTGTGAATGTGCTTTAGGATTATTAACTCAGGTCTTAGATCTCATGCCTCAAGGGCTCAGGGCATAAGCCCACTCTGGTACAGCCTCTTTATGTATTTCAGGTTGCTGTCTACATCTACATCAAGGGGTTTTGCTGACCGCTCTCCAGCACATAATTGGAAATTTTGACTTGGGTAACTGTAAACACCTGTGAGAAAACCCTTTGACTTGCCTTTACTTGTTTTATGTGTTTGTGTGGCTTGTGCTTTAAATAACTAAACTAGGCCCCCATGGAAATGTCCCTTTTTTAATGCCCTTTCTTCTGAATAAAAAAAAAATAAATATTTTGTTTTCAAAGACATCATGATGTTTGGGAACCTGAAATAACTGACTTGAGGTCAGGCAACAGGTAACTGGCAGGACTGAAAAAACAGTGTGCTTCTTCTAATTCCCCGTGCACTGTGTTGCTGGCTGGGTCTGTGTTCAACCTCTGCTGAAGCAGAGCAGGACCAGTATTGTTTAATGCAGCTCAACAACAACAAAAATTTTCCTGCCCTCTCTATCTGCTTTGTGACTCTTCAGTTTTGGAACAGATAGAGAGCGGGGTGCAGAGTGTTGCAGCTGTGTCAGTTTATTTTACTAAAAGACAAATATATTTTTCAGTTAGAAAATGCTGAAGAAATAAATTGCATTAGCCTTCTGCCATGTGTGGTGTTCCCTTTTAAAAGGCTTAGTAAGGGAAAAGTGCCCAGTTTGGGAACATCCCTGTGGAGGGTGTGGCATACAGCCTCTTCCCAAGTTCTGGAAGGTCCTTGGTGGGAATCAGAATGATCTGTTTTCCCTAGGAAGTCAGATGCCAAAGCCACGCTGCCTCTGCCTGACCCCCTGGGTCTTGGCATGAATTGTGTGTGGTTGCTGCCTTGGAAATGTCTGGTAGACCCTTTCCTAATGTTTTGTTTGTGTTCTGTGGAAGAAACTCAAGGTTTGGTGATTTTTGTGAAGGTGGTTTGGTAAGTGACTGGTTTGTCTTCATTAGCAGCAAAATTAAGCCTAGAGGGGACTCGTAACACAAATGCAAGTAAGTGTAAAGATTGTTTTCTGTAGCCTTTTTCCTGAGCATGGCTCTTGGATACTAAAGAATGAGTGCTTCGTGATGGGGGAGATCTCAGCTGTTGGTGTAACACTGATCTTTCTGTAAGCAACCTCTCTTAACCTGCTCTTTGTTTTGTTCTTATCAAAAGTTTAGTGTTGGCTTTTAAGGATTGGTATGGGAAAAATGTCAAAACACTGATTTTCAGCTGCATTCTGCCTGCCGGAGACATATCAGGGTTCAATGCATGTGGGCCAGCCTCTAAAATATTTTGTTGCTGATTCTTGCTCACGCGGAGGGCCCTTGGGACAGATGGCCCCTGCTGCTGATGGTTCGATTACAGCGATCACCCACAGCTTCTGAAGAGTGCGAAGAAAAGAAATTGCTTTCTTTGTCAAGGTGTTTCCATTTCAATTCTCACCCATTAGCCCTGTTTGGTTAAGTTTTGGATTACTCCATCAGGTGACTGATGAGTTTTATTTTTCCCCCTGATGATATTAAAATAGATTTGGGGTAAGATGGAAAGGAAAGGCAAAAACAGATTTGTGCTTATTGATCAGTGCTCCTTCATCTTTGTTCTGGCTTAATGTGTCAGGAACAGCAAAGATTAAAATGAACACTGAATCAGAATATGCTAGAAAATACATATTTTAAAATGAAAGTCTGTGAACTGTTTACATAAATAGCAAACTATATGTATACTGTGGCTAATCAACATGGTTAGAATTCTGGAGCTTTGTGTAACTAAGGTTTGTGATTGTTTTAATTTACATATATAAAATTATCAAGTGTTGGTTTATATAGTTACAGCTTTTGAAGTTGGATATGTTTCAGTTGTAATGCTGGAGATGTTCAGAGGAGTAGGAATCTTCCAGGCCAGGTCCTGGTTACCAGTGTTGTTCTACTTCCGTACCTTCCTACCACAGCCAGTAAGCCAAATGTGAAAGGTTTGAATGTCATGTAGAAAATGCTGTTTGTAATTGGAGAATGAAAAAAGAGTAGAGAATTTGAAACTATGCTTGTATAATGTACAATTATTATTCATTCTTTCTCACACATAAGCAGAATATCATTGCACAATTCCTAGTCTTGTTTCACAGCATAATCATAGAGATGGGGTGAATATATGATACAGTAGTATCTGTATTAATTAAATAAAATGTCTAGAGTAGAACAATGAAGAGAGAATCTAACACCTTCTTCCTGTAGCTTTCCTTGGTTGTAAGGATGGTGGCAGTGGGATTGCTCTTCCAAGATATTATGTATTCCACTATTGCTCTGGCCTTCAGGTAATTTGTCCCTGTAAGTTGCTGAGTAATAGGTAGTTACTTACCTGTTAATTATTGAGTAATCACATTTTATTGCTTGTTCTAGTCAGTATTTAGGGCAAGGGGCATAATTTAGTGGGAAGTCGTGCTGTCAAGTCCCAACAGTTGGGCTGTGCCCGAGCAGGATGTGGTCATCCCCAGCGGAAAGTGGAAGGAATGTTGCTGCACTGTTCAGGCAAGAAGTGATGTAAATAGATAGTCATTATATCATCTTTGGCCTAGAGGGAGTTCTCCTGCAACACTAATTTTTTTCTTGAAGTAGCTAAAGACTGGACTAACTTCTGCTTAGAGAAAAAACTTGCAAAAGGATTAAGCTTTTGGTTTAATTATTTATTGCTTTAATTTATTTTTTAAGGCTTGTTAACTCTAATGTAAGATTTATTTTTGTGTTATCTTTGGAAAATGTCTGTCAAAAATGGCTTGAATATCACTCTGTTTTCTGCAGTCAATCAGTTTGCTTTACAGGGTCACATATGTCCCTGGTTTCATGTCCAAGCTGATACCAAATTTGTTTTTCTTGGTGTAAATCAGGAGGCAGTAACTCAGGCATCCATAATGTAGTGAGATGTAGTTTCTGTCATGTGCCAAAAGCTTTTTGATATTTCTATAAAAGGTGTGTGTGGGTTCCACCAAGCAAATATAACAATGTAGTCTGTGAGATAAAATGGTTGTCTCTGGTCAGACATCACGGACGTGGAAGAGCAGGTGATTGTCCATCCCTAGCGTACTTGGCAGGGCAAGGGTTTTGCTTCTTCCTAATTTGCTTAGTACATATTGCTTGGTAATAAAGTA